>JAAGEH010000273.1:939297-959693 GCA_011751065.1 Lasiurus cinereus | reverse complement strand
AGGTGGTTTCAATAGATTGCTTCTGCGGTCCTCTGAGCTCTGTGATTCCTTGATAATATCCTTCTTTTCATAAAGAAATGACATTTTCAGTAACGGTGTTGCATGTACCTTTTCAAAAAAACATGCGTAAAACACAGCAAGCATCAATGATTTTGGCGTCCAACTTCAGATTAATTCATGAACAATTTTGTTTATCTAATCTCCACTTTAACCCTCTTGCAGTATTTTTTGGAGTAAATATCAGATATTACATCATTTTATGGTTGATTTCAACCGTTAATGTATAGTTCTATACGTTGCTGGTTCTTTTAGGTAAAAAAAAACCCAAAAACTACAATTCCATTATCTTAAAGTTAACAATGACTTCTTAATAGTAATAAATGTTCAGTCAGGGTTCCAATATCCAGTTTTTTTCATAAATGCTAGGTTGTTTTAATATTTTTAATAATTAGAATACTTTAAGTCTCCTAAGTGTCTTTTTTATTCTTTCTGAAAATATTAACTTTTTATTTTTCAATTACATTTGTCATACAACATATGTCACTGTACAACATAAGTTACCTGCCATTTATATAAGTTATGAAGTGATCGCCCCCAGAAGTGTCTTTTTATTCTATATATTTCCCCATTTGCCTCCTTTTCTGGCAGTTTGATTCCTTGAAAGAATGAGGTGGTTTCACATGTAGCACTTTGCCACAGTCTTAAGTTTTGTTGATGACATCCCTCTGGTATTGAGTTCCTCTTCCCTCTGTTTCCTTAACTTTAGAGTTGGATCTAGGGAGTTGGTCAGACTGGAAATACGACTTTTTGTGCAGGCATGTTTTATAGGCGGTGTTGTGCTCATTTATCAGCAGCACATCATGTCTGGTGTTAACCTCGAGATACCCACAGCTGCTGCTGTTCATTGCATTAATTCATGATTCCTTGTGCTTCTGACATCCTGAATTGTCCTTGTAGAGTTGCTGTTAGCAGAGAAAGATATGCTGTTAAAGGCATTTGTACAAGATGAATAGAAATATTATTCAATGCCAAAATATTTTCTTAAGTACTGATAGAACTAGCGAGAAGAAGAGATAAGAAAAATATGTTGGCTGTCCTCACCGTTTATCTTTCTGACCTCTTTGGAAATGGGCGGCTTCCTTGTAGAAATGGCCAGCCAGGTCTTTTGACATGAAATGGACCCAGGGTCGAATTTGTGGTGGACAAGTGGCCTTGAATCACTCAGTGTCACAAAGCCTCGGTTTCTTACCCGTCAGATGGTCATAGAAATGCACACACACACGGTTAACACACTTTAGACTTCTCCAGTTATTAATATGTAAAGAAAAATATTTGCGTTGGTGTATTTTGATGAACTTATATGATCTTTTTACCCTCGTATTCCTTCCTGCTCTAAGAGAAAAAGTGGACTTATTTAGTCTTATTCGTGTTCAGACAATAAGGTTTTCAAGGGTTAAGATGAAGCAGGAGAGAGAATGTATGGATTCCCTCCAATGAACAGTTCCCCGCCCCCACCTCCCCCCAGGAGTTTGTGGGGAAATGCTAGGAGACATTCATCACAGTTACTTCTGCATTCCTCTGCATTAGATCAATCTGATACCATCTTCGCTGTGTTCCCAGAGTGAGACTTCACTGTGACTGCAGATCCTGCTGTTTGCGTGAGTCACTGATAGCGGAGCACAGCGCTCTTCCTGTCTATTCTGGAGAGCTCATTGTTTGCACTTGCCCAGAGTTGGAAGGAAAGATTGAATTTGAATATTGTGTAAATTGTCACCTTATAGGAGTATAGCATTCTGAATTTTTTAAAATGTTTTTCTTTATTGGTTAAGGTATTACATATGTGTTCTTACCCCCTCCCTACTCATGTCCTCACCCCTTGTTGTCTGTGTCCATTGGGCATTTTGAATTTTGTGGAACATCTTTAAAAGATGAAAAAGTCCTATTTGTTATTCAGAATGACCCCGGGTGGTAGTTTTGGCAAAAAAGTCTATGCGACAGTTTAGCCAACTCGCATTCAAAGTGGACTTTAGCCAGTGACTTACAGCTTAAAAAAAAAATTTCTTTTCACCTCTCTCTTCCCACTTCCAACTTTCACGATTCGTTCCTGTGTTATAATTAGCTGCTGTTTTCCATTTTAATTGGTTTATTACTCTCCCACTCCACTCCTTTGCATGCACATTCCGGTTCTTGCCAGGTTTTTCTTTTTTCTTCTTAAGTAGTTAGATCTCTTCCTGCCACTATCCTTCGGACATTTGCCTCATGGCCCATTTTTCTGCCAAGGATAACATTTGCTGAGTATACACTGCAGTTCTGTGTGTACAGTAAGAAGTTATTTTCTGAGCTTAGATAACAATTCGTGTGTATGTGATGTGATGCAGATAATAGGAGATTATTTTCTATACTGTTCAGATGAGAAGTAGATTTCAGTTTCATTATTTCCATTTTTTAAACGTTTTTGCAAAGGAGTTCTGCTAATTAATACTTGCTCTAGTTTATTAGTCCAATAGTGTTTGCATGTGAATGTCTATGGATGACAGTTATTGTAGCACTTTGGCAGTACACTAAATATTTTCCACTTTGAAATGTTTCTGTAGTGTGTGTGTTGGGTATACACACATATATTTTTACAGTGGTTGTATTCATTTATTGAACAAAAATTACTCATCCTTTTTGCTCAGAATTTCATTGTGTCTCCTTATTCAATTATTTTCTCTCTTTGCTTTGGAAATATTTATATTCATAAAGTACATTTCAAAAAATATTGTCAATCATTAAAGCCTCTTAAATAGACCACTATTTTTCATGTCTGACAGATATGTGTGTTTTATGTATTAAAATGAACACACAAGTAGCAAACATTAAATAAATTATTTAAACATGAAAAGAACTTTATACTGTGACTTCATTTTTTAATTCCTTAAACCAGCTTCTTTCCAATAAAAAATAATAATCTATGTTTTTAATACCCCTTGCTGGAATTTCCAAAGGACACATGTTGCTTGTTTCAAAACAAACCTTTTATTTATCTACTAGAGGCCTGGTGCACAAATTTGTGCATGGGTGGGATCCTGAGGGGGTGGGGATGGGGGCTGAGATGTGATTGGCCCTCTGGGCGGGAGGTGGGAGGCCCTTGCCAGCCAGGGATCTGGATCTGTCCACTTGACATTCACACTGGTTGTTGGGAGCCACTTGGTGGCAGCTTTTATGAGGCCGCGATGCCTGAGGCCGACTTCCAGAAGGCCAGTGGCACTGTTGGGATCATGCCAGTGGCACTGGGTGCCTGACCCGTTCTCTGGAGATTGCACCTGCAGGACTACATAGCAACTGGCCGTTCGGTCACTTAGACTTTTATATATATAGATGAGCTCACAGTTTCACTGAACAAATTTGTTCAAATGATTTCTCTTTCAACATCATTTTCTAGAAAAATGGTGAAGCCATTATAATTTCAGTGCAAGCAATTTAATTGCTGTTGGTGGTGGCATTTTAAATAATGATACATGTTTTAATTTAATCCTATTTTCTTTCTGTTTCTCCTCAGTTATTGATTTTTATTTTAAAATCTTGCCAATTGAAAATACAATAACATGATGATTTAAAAAGAAGTCTGATCCTGTGGGCTCTGTTGATCATAAGTTAAAAATATATTTGCCTTGGCTTTAATTTTACCAGGTAGTATAATTAATATAATACAACACTTGAGTATCAAAACATAGAACATGAATAGATTCTGAAGTGTATTTGTCTCTGTGACCTAAACTTTTTTTAAAATATATTTTATTGATTTCAGAGAGTGACTATAGAAAAGTTAAAATTATACATATTATCACAATTTTTTAAATTAAAATTACATACATTGCTCTTGTTTTATTTCTGTTGGCCAGCACCAATCTGGATGTTACATTACCTTTCTAATTTACTGTGCATTAAAATGAGCTTAGCAGCCGAGACTGGTTTGGCTCAGTGGATAGAGCGTCGGCCTGCAGACTGAAAGGTCCCAGGTTCGATTCCGGTTGGGGGCATGTACCTTACTTTCGGGCACATCTCCACTGTGGGGCGTGCAGGAGGCAGCTGATCGATGTCTCTCTCTCATCGATGTTTCTGACTTTGTATCTCTCTCCCTTCCTCTCTGTGAAAAATCAATAAAATATATTTTTTAAAAAATGAGCTTGGCAGTTTCTGCTGTCCATTTGTGTGTTTTCTACTACTGCTTTTCTTTTTTTAAAATATATTTTATTGATTTTTTACAGAGAGGAAGGGAGAGGGATAGAGAGTTAGAAACATTGATGAGAGAGAGACATTGATCAGCTGCCTTCTGCACGCCCCCTACTGGGGATGTGCCCGCAACCAGGATAAATGCCCTTGACTGGAATCGAACCTGGGACCTTTTAGTCCGCAGGCTGACGCTCTATCCACTGAGCCAAACTGGTTTTGGCTGCTTTTCTTTTTTAACGATGTTTTTATTGATTTCAGAGAGGAAGAGAGAGGGATAGAAACATCCATGATGAGAGAGAATCATTGATTGGCTGCTTCCTGCACACCCCCACTGGAGATTGAGCTCGAGGTCCAGGCATGTGTCCTGACCTCCTGGTTCTTAGGTCTGTGTTCAACCACTGAGCCATACTAGCTGGGCCATTATTTTCTGTTTTAATTCCCGTACGTGGAAAACCTTAGCATAAAAATATGACATGATCCTCTTCAAGCTTTTTAGCTTCTTCACGGAACCTGTCTGAATGATGGATTGACATCTGATGCCTGCCTCTACCTGTGGTAAAACTGATTGACCCCTGGTTATTCTTGTTAGCAATTTTTCAATCATCCCCAGCTTTCCTGCAGATTTTACAAAACCCCTCTGCAAAGCCACTATGGCAGGAAACATCTCCATTCAGCACACTTCTTCTCTACCATCAAAGTTGCCACCCAGTTAGTTCACAAACCACCTAATGGGGAAATAATTAGTTATTAGGAGGAGATGCAGCCTCACATTGGTACAAGTGCTATTTGGAAACTATATACCTTTTTCCTGGTTTCTGACCAGTCAATGAAGCCAGGTTTGTATATCTTGGTAGGATAAAATGCTAATTGTTTAGGAAAAGTTTATCATTTTATTTTTTTATATTATTTTTTAAAATATATTTTATTGATTTTTTTTTTACAGAAAGGAAGGGAGAGAGAGAGAGAGTTAGAACCATTGATCAGCTGCCTCCTGCACACCATCTAGTGGAGATGTGCCTGCAACCAAAGTACATGCCCTTGACCGGAATTGAACCTGGGACCCTTCAGTCCGTAGGCCGAAGCTCTATCCACTGAGCCAAACCAGGTAGGGAAAGTTTATCATTTTATTTTATTTATTTATTTATTTATTTATTTATTTTTATTGATTTTTCCACAGAGAGGAAGGGAGAAGGATAGAGAGTTAGAAACATCAATGAGAGAGAAACATCGATCAGCCGCCTCCTGCAGGCCCCTCATTGGGGACGTGCCCGCAACCAAGGTACATGCCCCCGACCGGAATCGAACCCGGGACCCTCTGTCCGCAGGCCGACGCTCCATCCGCTGAGCCAAACCGGTTTCGGCAAGTTTATCATTTTAAATGTGACTCTTTCCTTTTATCTTGCTAGAAGGATTTTTAACCCCTATGTTGATATTAGATCAAGTGGAAAAGACCTGCATTTCAATTTAGAGCAACATGGTAAGGGAAAATTGATGGCTAAGAAAAAACCATTGCACATGATCTTTGTGAATATTTTAGAATGTGTATTGTCCTTTTCCCAATACCTTAAATGGAAAACGGAAAAGTTCAAATATAAGAAAATTTGCTTCAGATAGGAGTAATTTCTTGACAATAATTAGGCTGCCAGCTGAATGCTGTAATGTGTCTTCACTCTCCGGGCTAATTCCGTAGAGTTCAGTATTTTGAAGATTACTTCCTTTGTGTGTTCCTTGCCTTGACCTCATGTCAATGTTTAAAAATTGGAATGCTTTTTAAAAATATATATATATTTTTTTCTTATTGATATTTAACATTAAGGATGGAAGAGGGATAGAGTCAGAAACATCGATGAGAAACAGTGAACAGCTGCCTCCTGCACGCCCCCTACTGGGGATGTGCCCGCAACCAAGGTACATGCCCTTGACCAGAATCAAACCTGGGACCTTTCAGTCTGCAGGCCGGTGCTCTATCCACTGAGCTAAACCGTTTTCAGCTAAAAATTGGAATGCTTTTTAAGTGAAGTCAGAAAAATACACCTAACATGTTTTTTTAAATACATTTTTATTCATATCAGAGAGGAAGGAAGAGGTTAGAAATAAAAACATCAATGATGGGAATCATTGATCAGCTGCCTCCCACACATCCCCTACTGGGGATTGAGCCCACAACTTAGGCATGTATCCTGACGGAGAATCAAACCATCACCTCCTGGTTCATAGGTCAATGCTCAACGGCTGGACAAGCCTAATTTTTGTTGTTGTTGTTGTGAACTATCATATGGACTACATTTAACATAACTGGAACATTTGTATGCACGTATGCATAATCCATGGACACAGACAATAGGGTGGTGAAAACCTGAGTCAGGAGCGGGCTAGATGGGGTCAATGGGTGGAATGGGAGACATATTTAATACTTTCAACAATAAAGATTTAACTTAAAACAGTTTATAAAAGAAAAGTTTAGGGAAAATAAAAAAAAACTGGAAGGATTCTTTAAAAAAAAGTTAATGATTCTGTACATTGTATTATTGGAGTTAGAGTGTGTCATGTGATGGAATGGTACTTTCGTAGAGCAGAAAGAAAAACCTTTCCCCCTTATATCAAAATGGTATTCATGCCCATATACAGTGGTACCTCGAGATACGAGTGCCCTAACATACGAGATTTTTGAGATACGAGCCGTCGAGCGAGCAATTTTTGCTTTGAAATACGAGCAACATTTGAGATAAGAGTAATCAGGAGGATCGGCCGGCTGCACACGACCCACCAGTTTCCCATGCCTCAAGGTTACGGAACGAATTAAACTCGTATCTCGAGGTACCACTGTATTATCTCTTAGTGGCTAAGAGAAAGAAGTAGAGGCTTAAGTAGTTAGTTCCCCTTCAGTAGGTGCTTTAGAAGATATGAGACAATAATGAGGCCTGTTTCCATTCGCCAAGGAATTTCATTTCATATAGAAGGTCAAACTGTTATGTGGCAAATAGAGAACGGTATGACTTCATTGGCAGCTAGTCTGAACTTCTCAATCTTTTTTCCAGGAATACATTTGTACCAGCGACATGGCTTTCTGGGAGAGAGGTTCATTCTACAACATGAGCAATATTCTGTGAGCTGGAAGTTCAGTTCATGGGATTCTTCAGAACACCTACCTTAGCCTAAACATTGTAATAAAACTATCAGATTCATAAACATGGTAAGTTGGTAAAGAAATGGAATCGTCCTCTCTCACATCTGAAAGTATAATGATATGTTGAAAAGAAAAGGTATTTAAATGTTCATCTCAAATGGGGTAACATCTAGGTAAAACCACATTGACATGGGATGAGTGCTTTAAAAATTTGGAGGTATTACATCTTACCCTTAAATATTTTATCTGCTTACTTAATTGGTGGAGTTTCCTACTCATTAGCACTATGTTCATAAAAATTTGCTTTATTAACCATTACAAATGTCACAAATAACTAGTTGCATAGTATACATATTATTGTAGATCTCTGTAAATCTGATATGATTCTGGTACTTCTGTATAATGTAAATGGTGCTTTTTCTAAATTCCAATACTAGTTTATGTGATTATCAGATAAATTCTGTTGTATAACTTTAAATGTCATCAATAGGGCCATGTAAGACTATGGTTTTAATTATAGCTCCTGATTTGTCAGTTCCATTACTTTTAACCATCCTTAGATATAGCTGAATCTGGATCAATCCAAAATGATGGCAAGTAGAATTTTGACATTAATATGGGCTCTACTGCTTACTTGGAGTTGCAGACGCATAGTTTGGCCTTGCCACCACACAGACAAAATTATCTGAAATCTAACCAGAAACGTGGAGATTTGCTGGCTCAACAACTAGAGCAGCGGTTCTCAACCTGTGGGTCGCGACCCCTTTGGGGGTTGAACGACCCTTTCACAGGGGTCGCCTAAGACCATCGGAAAATGCAGATATTTACATCACGATGCATAACAGTAGCAACATTTCATGGTTGGGGGTCACCACCACATGAGGAACTGTATGCAAGGGTCATGGCCTTAGGAAGGTTGAGAACCACTGAACTAAAGTCATCCAAGCTCAGCCAACACCTTTAACCTCTTTAGCCACGGTAGTGCTTGACAATGGAATTATCCTTAATTATTTTCTCACTCCCCAAGGAAGAATTTGTACAATAGAAACAATCTCCTTAAACTTGCAAAATCCCTTAAAGGACATTCTTGTTTTGCCTTTAGCACTCATGGCTGGTGGGGATTTAAATTTTCTATATTTTCAGCTGGCTCTCAACTTGGTTCAGGTCTATTTTAAGATCTGGTTTGCTAATTTGTTTAAAATTCTTCATTTGGCCCTAACCGGTTCGGCTCAGCGGATAGAGCCAATGCCTGTGGACGGAAGGGTCCCAGGTTCAATTCCGGTCAAGGGCATGTACCTTAGTTGCGGGCATATTCCCAGTAGGGGCTGTGTAGGAGGCAGCTGATGGATGTTTCTTCCTAATCGATGTTTCTAGCTCTCTATCTCTTTCACTTCCTCTCAGTAAAAAAATCAATAAAATATATCTAAATAAACAAACGTCTTCATTTGTAACCTATTGATGTTTTGTATAATCAGATGCCTCATCCCCCTCTAAAGACTTGAAAAATGTTTACAGGATGGATAGAAATGATCCACAATAGTTAACACATTTACCCCTGATGCTAACTACCTTTTGTGGCTTAGTCCTGATTTCTTTTGAAGTTATGAATTGTTTTTATTTATACTTGAACCCTTCCCATATTGACGTGGCCATTTTATAGGAAACTGTAAAATTTCCTTGAATTTGACAGGTGCCTGAGAGACCTCTTGGAAGCAAATGGCTCTAGTGCTCTGTGGGCCGCTGCTCAACCCCAGGAGTCACACTGAGGGACTAGATCAGCGGTTCTCAACTTGTGGGTCGTGACCCCTGTGGGGGTCAAACGACCCTTTCACAGGGGTCGCTAAGACCATTGGAAAATGCAGATATTTACATCACGATGCATCACAGTAGCAACATTTCATGGTTGGGGGTCACCACCACATGAGGAACTGTATGCAAGGGTCGCGGCCTTAGGAAGGTTGAGAACCACTGGACTAGATGGACCGGAGCAGTTAGCCAAACCACTTCTGCACTGACATGGGACAAACTGACAGGTTGTTTTTTTTTTTAATATTTTTATTGATTTTTTACAGAGAGGAAGGGAGAGGGAGAGTCAGAAATGTCGATGGGAGAGAAACATCAATCAGCTGCCTCCTGCACACCTCCTACTGGGGATGTGCCCACAACCAAGGTACGTGCCCTTGACAGGCATCGGATTTGGGACCTTTCAGTCCACAGGCCGACGCTCTATCCACTGAACCAAACTGGTTAGGGACTGACAGGTTTTTTTCAAAAGGGGGATGTGGATCTTGAGAAGAAATATATCTACCATAAAGGACTCCTCATAGATAGCTGGGCACAAATTCATAACTAGTTTCTAGCAGGCATTTCCGACAGAAGCTTCTCACACACGCTGCATTTCAGGGAAAATCTTCAGACTGAGTTTTATGGTGTGTAGTCTTTGTGTTTGACTTACTTAATTCAACATTTTGTTTGCTTCAGCCATGCTTTTGCATATAGAAATGGTTTATTTATTCTTGTTGTACAGAGTTCTATTGTATGCCTATATCATAGTTATTTTTATATTCTGTTTATGGGCATTTATGCTGTTTCCGTTTTTGGCAAGTGGTTACATAGATGTATTCACTTTGTTAAAATGCATGGACATATATTTTTATGATCTGTAATATATGTTATAGTTCATTTTTAAAAATTATAAAAATAGCAAGTTTTATAAATAAACGTTGTAGTATAGAGTAGCTTAAAAATAATTCAATAAATGATTAAAATATACAATCAGCTTCAAAGCTGATAACCTATAGGTTATCTAAATGCTTATTGAATCGAATCATCCATTGATGTTACAACGGAAAATGAAAAGAAAAATGAATTAGCAACTTCAATGCTATGGATCAAAAATTCACATTTAGTTTTAATATACTTTAAGAATTATTTAGAGTAGAAATAAAAGCACTGACTACTAAGATTATCTGTCTTGCCGAAACCGGTTTGGCTCAGTGGATAGAATGTCGGCCTGCAGACTGAAGGGTCCCAGATTCGATTCTGGTCAAGAGCATGTACCTTGGTGGCGGGCACATCCCCAGTAGGGGGCGTGCAAGAGGCAGCTGATTGATGTCTCTCTCTCTCATTGATGTTTCTAACTCCATCTCTCTCCTTTCCTCTCTGTAAAAAAATCAATAAAATATATTTTTTAAAAATTAAAAAAGGATTATCTGTCTTATCTTGTATAATAAAGGCATAGTATGACAATTGTCCCCTGGACCTAGAGGTCATCAGGGAGTTCAACCAGGGCGTGGAGCCGGCTGGGGGAAGGGAGGGAGTAGCTGGCCGGCAGCCAGCAGCTGCTAGGGACCCTACCAGTGCATGGATTTCATCTTTAGAGGAGGATGAGGCACCTGGTGATACAAAACATCAATAGGTTACAAATGAAGACATTTATTTATTTAGATATATTTTATTGTTTTTTTATGGAGAGGAAGTGAGAGAAATAGCTCGATCTGGGACTCTAGTATATAAAATAATCCACAGCATCTAACTTGACCATATATTTGTTATTGCATCAGCAGGGCCTAAATTTGGAAAACTTTTCTCTTCACTTCTTACTTCTGAGAGCCAGATGGTATTAGACAGACAGCTGACCAATGTTGCAATAACAGCTATTTGAAGTTTTCACATTGGAAATTGTAACTGGAAAATACTGAGCATATTTCAAAATTGCCATTGTGCATTTACCCAGATGTTGTTGACCAAAAACACTTAGCAAAAGCCAAAACACCCAACTACAGAGCAAACTTAACCTCTTTTTTTGTTGTTTAAATTTTATTTTCTCATTTATGCTTTTGGGAACAATCTTCCATAATTTTTACAAACCCAGGTAATATTTTAGCTTTGAGAAACTTCCTTCCAAAAAAGAATCTAAGGTAAAGGAAAATCAGAATCACTTTGCAAACAAGATCTCTGCAGTGTTCAGTATACTATGTGGTACATAGATTTGGCAGTGAAAAAGGACTACCTGTCCAATGTCTATTATTGAAATTAAATTTAAGGTCTCCTCTAAAGACTTAATACTAAAATTGGCTAACATATGCTATAAAATATGAGATTAATCAGAAAAATTGATAAATACAAAATCTGACTTAATATCAGAAATGAATCTTTTTTTTCCAAAGAATTTGTCCATTTCTTTCTGCAAGACTTCTCTGTTATCTAGTATACAGCAAGCCTAGGTTTCTCCATTTTCAAAGTAGTCAACTCTCTAAAATTATAATTATGCACACCTACTTTCACAATGCTCCCAAGTTCTGTTTCTCTGTAAGTATATAAAGTGACATTTCGCCCAGCTAGTGTGGCTCAGTGTTTGAGTGTCGACCTATGAACCAGGAGGTGACAGTTCGATTCCTGGTCAGGGCACATGCCCGGGTTGGAGGCTGGATCCTCAGTGTGGGAGATGCAGGAGGCAGCCATCAAAGGTTCTCTCTCATCATTGATGTTTCTATCTCTCCCTCTCCCTTCCTCTCTGAAATCAATAAAAATATTTTAAAAAAAAGAAAGTGACATTTCCAAGTCAGAAAGCGAGTCCTCAAATTAAAAAAAGAAACAAATTTTACTTAACATTTTATTTTATTGATTTTCTACAGAGAGGAAGGGAGAGGGACAGAGAGCCAGAAACATCAATGAAAGAGAAACATCGATCAGCTGCCTCCTATTGGGGATGTGCCCGCAACCAAGGTACTTGACCAGAATCGAACCTGGGACCCTTCAGCCTGCAGGCCAACACTCTACCCACCGAGCCAAACCGGTTTCCGCTTGATCAACATTTTTAAAGCATGAGACCAAAGTAATAAGCACGTAACATTTTTTTTTCTTTACTCTGTCATGGCACCTGATAGAATTCTTATTGCTGTTATTGGTCATTAACAATAATAATTGGCCCTATGAAGTGCTAGAAGATAATTTGTCTTAAGGGGGAAAATGTGGCATTTCCTTAGAAACACCAAGTGCTACATTTAGCATTCACTAGCTAATGCCAACATGA
The DNA here is from genome assembly GCA_011751065.1 of Lasiurus cinereus. Lineage (NCBI taxonomy): Eukaryota > Metazoa > Chordata > Mammalia > Chiroptera > Vespertilionidae > Lasiurus > Lasiurus cinereus. The sequence goes on along the minus strand of JAAGEH010000273.1, from coordinate 947,316 downwards.
ATTGGTAGGGGAGAGGAGCACTCACTGTGACCAGCAGCAAATATTCTAAAATTGGAACTAGCCTGGAATGAACTGAGTCACTGCCTGTGAAATTTCCATTTCAGCTCTTTGTTTTGGCTGATTTCCCCCACAAACGGACATGTGACCAGCTTCCTTCTTCCCCATCCAGCGTAATGTAGTCTCACTACAGTTATATCCCTGCACTGTATGTATAAACAGGAAAGGGAAATAGATCCTGATAAAGATGGATTTCTTGGCTTCATCCCACAGTTAATATGGCCGAGAGTCGACATGTCTTTGTTTTTGTTCCCGTTTTGAACCGTTTGACATCTTGGAGACGGAGTGTTGCTTGTCACTCAGGAGTTTTATTTGGTTTCTTTATGTGGACTTCGTTCCCCTTTCCAAATGGCTTAAGCTGCTTACGTTTTATTCAGAATCTTAAATGCTTGCTTGATTGCCCTGGCGAGTTCTTAGGATGCTCTATGCTAAATTCGTCTTCAGTCCTAAATAGCACAAGAAACTTCTCTGCCTTCTTTTCAACGAGTGTGGCTACATGACATTATTAGTTTTTAAATTAAGGTCCTTGTTTTCTTTGTTTCAGAAAATGAAATGCTGTTTTTGTGTCTAATATGAGGCAAGGGATTTTATTTAGCTTAATACCATTCATTGAAGCACTATGGTTTCCTCATTTGAAAATGCCTTATTTGTCCCTGGCTGGTGTGGCTCAGTGGTTGAGTGTGGTCCTATGAACTAGGAAGGTCACATTCGATTCCCAGTCAGAGCACAAGACCGGATGGTGGGCTCAATCCCCAGTGGGGGATATTCAAGAGGCAGCTAATCGATGATTCTCATCATGGATGTTTCTAACTCTCTCTCCCTCTCCCTTCCTCTCTCTCTCTCTCTCTCTCTCTCTCTCTCTCTCTCTCTCTCTCATATATATATGATTTCCAAAAGATCACTATCAGATAAAACACTTATTACATCCAGAATTTTCATCTAGAATAAATGAGAATAAACATAATTTAAAATTTATTTCCCAAAGGTTTTTTTTATATAATTACTTAAGGTACCACCCAAAATTCTGTTTATATTTTAATAGGATAGTTCACTCTATTTGTTGTGTCCCAAACTAAATTTTATTTTTATATATTTTATTGATTTTTTACAGAGAGGAAGGAAGAGGGAGAATTAGAAACATCAATGGGAGAGAAACATTGATCAGCTGCCTCTTGCACGCCTCCTACTGGGGATGTGCCCACAACCAAGGTACATGCCCTTGACCAGAATCGAACCTAGGACCCTCAGTCCGCAGGCCGACACTCTATCCGCTGAGCCAAACCGGTTAGGGCCCAAACTAAATATTAGATGCTTAGAATTTTTAAATAGCTTTCATAATCTGTGCATTGAATTTTCCTCATCACAATGTTTAGTCCATACTCTAAGAATCACTGCTATTCTCTACTATTCCAAAATGTAACTATTTAGAACTTGAATATATATTACTTTTCATCGCTTGATTTTTATTTCTACATCTAGATCATAATGTGTATGAGCACAAGGACACAACTTGTCAAATACATGCTCAAAAATGTTGTTCATACACACAGACAACAGTCTTATGGTTATCAGAGGGAAGGGGGTTGGAGGAGCAGTAAAGGGTAAAGAAAGCCAAATACATGGTGGTGGAAGATGCTTTGACTTTGGGTGATGGGCACACGATGCAACACATAGATTATGGATCAGAGATATGTACTCTTTTACATATATATTATTGATTTTTCACAGAGAGGAAGGGAGAGGGATAGAAAGTCAGAAACATCGATGAGAGAGAGAGACATCAATCAGCTGCCTCCCACACACCCCTCACTGGAGATATGCCTGCAATGAAGGCACACATCCCTGACCGGAATCGAACCTGGGACCTCTCAGTCCGCAGGCCGATGCTCTATGCACTGAGCCAAACCGGTTTCGGCAGATATGTACTCTTGAAACCTATATAATCTTATTAACCAACTAGAGGCCCAGTGCATGAAATTTGGGAGGGCTTCCTTCCCCGGCTGCTGGTTGAGGCCTTCCTTCATCCCATGCCGCCCCCTGGTGGTCAGTGTACATCATAGCGAGCAATCGAACTCTTGGTGGGTTGAACTCCTGAGGGGACACTTTGCATTTTACGCTTTGCATTTTATATACATGTCGCCACAATACATGTTACGTAAAAAATTGTTAAAAAGGGGGAAAAAGTTTGGGCAAATGAATGAAATATATTTTTGTGTTATACCTCATAGTGCCTCACACAGAATAGGACTCGATAATTACTAGCTGCTTAATAAGCTGGTAACAATATGATATTCCTAAGGGATTTACACCTTATTAATGCTCCAAAGAATCGCTGTCGGTGTTGTTTAAAATATTGAACGATTTGATGTAGCCAAGTCACAGATGATGTGTTTTGTAGTTCCATAAATGTCAGCAGACAACTAGAATGAGATGAAGCGTCCGTTTGACACTGCATGACAAATCCACCATCAAACAAAATGTAATTGCCAGGTAGTTATTCATGCCACCTACTTACTCTTGCACTCTTTCTTTGGGCTCCATTCCTTCTGAGTTATCACCATTAGTGGTAAGGGGAACAATGAAAAAGAGAAAATACATTAGGAGAAAATACATATAAATAATAGGCACGGAGATAACAGAGGATGTGGTTCCTGTGACCGAGTTCCCATACCATGTTCATTAGTGACCGCGATTATGAGTAAGAAGCCCTCAGGACCACATGGAAGTTAGTTTTGGACAATCCTAGCACTGTCTGTTCCATTCTAAGAAAAATACAGGGAAAACTCGATCCAGCCCAGCTGGCATGGCTCAGTGGTTGAGTGTTGACCTATGAACCAGGAGGGCACAGTTCGATTCCCGGGGGCACATACATGCCAAGGTTGCAGGCTCCATCCTCAGTGTGGGATGTGCAGGAGGCAGCCGATCAATGATTCTCCTTTATCGTTGATGTTTCTACCTCTCTCCCTCTCCTTTCCTCTCTGAAATGAATAAAAATAAATATATATTTTTTAAAAACCCTCAATCTAACAAAGTTAATATTGCGGAACTATGGAGATGAATGACTAAACAGCATTTCCCAGTTTAGAGAGAAATGATTGATTATATTACTAAGTGCCACATAAAACATCCACTGAATACCCAGAGCAGGGAAGAGAGTAGAAGTGTCAGGGGGAGACAGCTCATTTTGACGCAGAGTACTCTGGGTGGGTACTGTAAGAGGTGGAAGTCTGTAAATATTCAGGCAAATAGGAGCGCAAATATAAAATGTGAATCTGAGAGCATATGAGGGAACCAAGGGAGACGAGAGGTCCCTGCTGTCTGATAGTGTATGTATTCCACAATACCTGTTTATTTCGGGATGACCAAGACTTATCATTGCCCAATGAATTAAACATGCCCTAAATCTTTTCTGCACATATATTTCTGAGAAATTCAATACCCAGCCCCAGCTAGTGTGGCTCAGGAGATAGAGTGTTGGCCCCTGGACTGAAGGGTCCTGGGTTCGGTTCTGGTCAAGGGCACATACCTCGGTTGCAGGCTCAATTCCCAGCCCTGGTTAGGGTGCATGCGGGAGGCAACCAATCGATGTCTCTCTCTCATATTGATGTCTCTCTGTCTCTCCTCCTTCCTTCCGCTCTCTAAAAATCAATGGAAAAATATTCTCGGGTGAGGATTAACAACAACAAAAAACTTCAATACACAAACTTCTTGTTCGTGTTAATGAAATGCAATTTATAGTCTCTAAGAAATCCTTAGCCCTGCCACGCGGCTGGGCTAGAATAATTTATGTCTTTCTCTTTCTGATGGATGTCCCATAGATTCAATGAGTCCCTCAATTATATTTGTTTTTCCAGTTTGGAAACATCCCCAATATCGGTCACTTCCTGGCACAACTCCAGTCCTAGCCTTCATCACCACATCCTGAAATTGTTACAATGAACCTCTAAATGGTTTCTCTATCTCCCCCAATTAATCCACATGCCTACTATATTACACTTTCTATACAGGGTGGGGCAAAAGTAGGTTTACAGTTGTAAGTATCCGAAAGAGTTTAATCTTATTTTTGCATTATTGTATCGTTTTCCCTATGAACAACTGTGAACCTACTTTTGTCCCACCCTGTATGTTCATCATCTGACTTCCTTTCTTAGGGATCTTTGCCGGCTCTTAACCATGTCCGGAATAAAGTCCTGTCCACTGTGACTGCTCTTCATAGCTCCCAGAGTTTGCTTCCATTCTGAAATCTAACCCCAACACCCAGCACTTAACAAACATGAGCTCTGTACCAGCGAGGTTGTCTTTACCTTTACCAGTGTCGTGTGGTCAATTCTCTCTCAAATTCTTGCTTTTCTCCTTGGTTGGAACTCATCTACTCGCTTCTCTATATAGTATTACATAGAACCATCCATTAAACCATAGCTACTACCCTACTTTTCCTCTAAGCCAGCGATTCTCAACCTGTGGGTCGCGACCCCTTTGGGGGTCGAATGACCCTTTCACAGGGGTCGCCTAAGACCATCGGAAAATGCAGATATTTGCATCACGATGCATAACAGTAGCAACATTTCATGGTTGGGGGTCACCATCACATGAGGAACTGCATGCAAGGGTCGCAGCCTTAGGAAGGTTGAGAACCACTGCTCTAAGCCATTAACTGAGTGTCAGAAAACATGTTTGCTGCTATTATCTGGCTGTGCAATGTTTCATATATGAATTCCTATGTTCTCTCTAAAGTGGAAATGTGGCTCACATTTTACTCCTTATCTATGTCCCTGGTACTATACCTTATATTTTGCGTGCAGTCAGTATATTAATTTAAAATATACAATAAGGCCCCTAGCTTCAAATTTTTACCAAACACCCATCAATTCAGATTTGACAAACATAAAAAATTCATTTGTAATGAGTGACTTGCTTTTTATATGGAGTTGTGATCTGTCAAAGTGCTTACATAATCTGCTCTCTAAATCCCCAACACACCCTTCACTTTGTAGAAAAACAATTGATAAGCAAATCTTTTAAAAACTATAAATACATAAATTTAATCTCAGCCTTGTATTTCAATCATCCCATATTTTGAGTGAGCTGTGTCTAAATTAGGTTTTATTATCAAATCATCAAATGGAAATGTTTGATATCAATAATTACTAAGGGATTATGAATATTCCCAAACAGGGAGTGAATCAATGCTTTATCTGGAATCAAGAAATAGTAAAAAAAAAATACCGCTATATCAACGCTTTCTCTTATTTTTCCTGGAAGGGAATGGAAAGCATTTATCCATACAGAAAAATGATCCTCATATTCTATCATTTACATCTACTTCTCAGGGTCTGCCCTATAATAATGAGACAATGGTAAAAATGTCAGGGTGAATGTGTTTTAACTCATGAGGAACATGTCCGACAGAGTCCCCTGGACACAAACTTTCCTGCAAAAAGCATGTTTTCAATTAACAACATTTTAATAAATCAAGGACTGAAGAGGCACAATAGGCAAATGAGATAATGAACATCAAATCATGTCCCATTCTTTTAAAGGGGAAAATGTATGCCGACACCAACAGAAATGTAACCATTCATTTGTAGTCGCATGTCTGACTACATTTCATGCCATTTTCATCATCATGATGGGAAAATGGCATTAAAAGAAAAATATTTTGAACAAACTCAAAGAAAGGATGTGAACCCACAAACAGTTACAAGGTCAACTTCAAGAAAAGTAAAATTTGTCCTTTGAAAATTCCACAGAATATAACACAAGTATATTTTCTGATAGTGTTTAATGGGAGGAAATAGGAATGAAGGAAACAAAGTGAACAGATTTTAAAATATTTTATGGTTATATATCTCAACAGATGCCTATGACCTGAATGCTCACCTCAGGCTTCCGCATTCCTATCTGCAAGAAAAGAAGAAGCATATAGTTAAGAGAACTTAATAACAACACATTTTTTTAAATGGGCTTAAAAATATTTCCAAAGTGCTGAGGGAGAACTTTTAAATGAGTAGAAACAATCAAACTCTGACCATTTGTTTGGATTACAAATTTATGTATACTTTTCCTTGTTCACAAGATGAGTATAACCAAATTTAAAAATTAGAAAGACAGTACAGATACATTTCAAAGTGGCAAATTTTAAAGTGCACTGCCAAACAGCTATGATAAGTACTATACACGAACATCTACATGCAAACAGTACTGGGTTAGAATGTTTCAGAGCAACTAATAGTGTTTGTTAGTTGAACTACACGGTAAAAAAAGTTAGAAAAGTAAAAGAAATACATCTCTCACTAAAATCTTACATAAAAGGTCCCTATTATTTGATTCATATATAAACACATTGGCATCTAAATCCAGAAAATAATTTTAGTACACACTCAGACTTGTCGTAAATTTTGTGACCAAAAGAAATGGGCCATGACGGTAAAGGCTGAGAGATAGTGAATATGAAAAAAAAACATCTAATTAAATTTTTAAGAAAGAGATCATGGCACCCGGCCAGTGTGGGTCAGTGGTTGAGCATCGACCTATGAACCAGGAGGTCAAGGTTCAATTCCCAGTCAGGGCACACGTCTAGGTTGTGGGCTCAATGCCCAGTGTGGGGTGTGCAGGAGGCAACTGATCAATGATTCCTTTCATCATTGATGTTTCTATCTCTCTCTCCCTCTCCCTTCCTCTCTGAAATCAATGAAAATACTTTTTTTTTTTTTAAAAAAAGAGATGATGTCAAGGACTGGTGTGCGTGTGCTGGAGAATAGGTTGTAGAGGGAGCAGAGCTGGCAGAAGGTAAGAGACATAAATTTAGGTGCGAAGAATGAGTGCATTATAAACAAAAGTGATCATAAAACTCTGAAGAGTAGAATGGGGGGACTATATCTATATGTGTATGTGTATATACACACACACACACGTATATACATATACTATATATATACATATACTATATATATGTTACTAAGAAATATTCCATTGTAATGTAAGTTAGGTAGATTTTAATATGAATTATTGTGAGATCTTGGCCACAACTATCTCATAAAATTGTGCGAATCAAATATAACTTTTCAGAAAATGCTATATAAACTATAGACTCACCTAAGACAGTCACTTATTTACTGAAAAAGCAAACAAAACCTCTCATTCCAACTCTGGGAGAAGGCACACAACGAGCTCTCTGGAGAGAGAGGGGAGAGAATCTCACTCGGGTCCATTCCCAGATTTTCTCAGAACTCCAGGCTTTACAGTCACTTTACGGGCTGCCTTTGAATACAGAGCAAAGACACTCTAATTTGGTCTCACGCTCCTGTGGACAATGTCAAACAAGAATGGTGGCGACAAAAAATCGTTCTGAATCTGTGGGGGGGGGAAAGATTTCCTTCCCTGCTCCTTAAGCTTCATCTCACTTTATTGACTGTATTAAGTGTGATATTAAATTATGCCAATTTCTCCTCTTTGGAGGAAGGAAGGAGAGGGGCCGGAGATGCGATCAAGTTTCACTAAAACATGCCAAAACGCCGAACGTTTCCCCTCCCAACACTAAGTGCTGGGGTGGACAAGAAGGCCGAGATGCACCATGGATACGCACATCGCAGTGACAATTTACAGTTAGGGGGGCTGAGGTTTGGGGAGACTAAAGAACGTACTTAAGGCCACTTGTTCAACCACACAAGTCCATTTGTTCTGGGACTCAGGTATATAGCAAAGCCCTGGCACATTCCACCACACAATCTTACAGGAAAAAAAACAACAAAAAGAGGCTGTAAAGATAACCAGAAAAAGAACCAGCCCGCATTTTTATCTTTTTATCTTCCGATGTTCCAGCTCTACCACTAAGTTTCAGAAATCCTTTGGCATGGTGTAAAATTCCCATCGCTTTGAACGTTTAACAGCAGTGCCGCAGTTTCTGGTCATTAACTCCCAATGCATTTGTCATCACGTCAGAGCACATGCAACAGTTAATCA
>JAAGEH010000273.1:781525-921892 GCA_011751065.1 Lasiurus cinereus | reverse complement strand
CATTTCTCTTCCCAGTGCTGGGCCAGGGGACCTCAGGCCATACCCTCTACCCAGCAGGGCTTAACAGAGGACCTCAAGGTGCACCCCTCCACCCCAGGTTGGGCTGGGGGTCCTCAGGCTGCACCCCTCACCCTGGCGCCAGGCCGGAGGAGCTGGGGCCACGCCCCCACCTGGTGGGGCTTCATAGGGGGCCTGAGGCTGTGTTGTCCTCCCAGTGGGGCTTGTTGAGGGACCTGAGGCTGTGCCCCCTCTTGGCACAGGACTGGCAGACCTGAGGCTGCACCTCTCTGCCCAATGGGGCTTGATAGGGGATCTCAAGTCATGTTCCCCACCCAGCATGGCTTGATGGGGCACCTCAAGGTGCGTCCCCTGCCTGGCCCAGGCTGGGGGACCTCAGGCTGTGCCCCCTTCCCAGTGGGGCTTGACAGGGGACCTCAAGCTGGACCCCCTGCCCCAATGCTGGACCAGGGGACCTCAGGCTGTGACCCCCCTGCTGAGTGGGGCTAATGTGGGACCTGAGGCTACATCCCCCTCCCAGTGGGGATTTATAGGACAGGGCTTGACAGAGGATCCCAGGCCGTGTCCTCCACCTGGCAGGGCTTTACAGTGGACCTCAAGGCATGTTCCCTGCCCTGGCCTGGGCTGGGGGACCTGAGGCTGTGGCCCCCCCACCTGATGGGGCTTGACAAGGATGGGAGGAGCAGGGCCTATATCTAGCCCAATGTGGAGGGGGGAGTGTGGGGAGGGAGGCAGCCAGATCTGGGCCTCACATGATTTTGAGGTGCATGTGGGTGGGTGGGCGGGAACTGGACTCTGGGTTCCATGGTGAGCCCCAGACTCTGACAGGAGGAAGGTTTTCATATACATTTTACTAACTTTCATCTCTGACACTTCTATTATAGAGAAAGGGAAAATAGCAATATTACATTATTTCCTCTAATTAATCCCCTTTTAATGTGCATGAATTTTGTGCACCAGACCACTAGTTTGTAGACAAATGGATAAAAGAGCTGTGGTACATCTATACCATGGAACACTGTGCAGCAGTAAAAAAGAAGGGTCTCGTGCCCTTTGAGACAGCATGGAGGAACTTGGAGAGCATTATGCTGAGTGAAAGAAACCAGTCAGAGAAAGTTAAATATCACATGACATGATCTCAATCATATGTGGAATCGTATGAGCAAATAAACGGATGGACAAAATAGATCCAGAGACGTAGAAGGATGGAACAGACTGAGGATTCTCCGAGGGAAGGCAGGGGTGAGGGGGTGAGAAGTGATCTACCGAAGAACTTATATGCATAACCAGGGACACGGACAATAGGGTGATGAAGGCCTGGGGCAAGGGGAGGTGGGAGTGGGCCAGAAGGGGTACACGGGGGAGAATGGAGGGCATAAGTAACACTTTCAACAATAAAGATTTTTTAAAAACCATATTAAAAGGGCACAGCCTTCTGGTTTCCCTGCTACATGTAAGGATCTTGGAAAGCAGCCATCCTGTTCTTACACAAAAGAAAGATGAAAAATCAATTCTTACATTTATCAGAAAATTGAGGTCACAAGGGCAAACCACTTCCCTGGAAATTAAAGAGACAGGCAAATACAGACAAATACACCATCCCCGGAGCAGAAACTGCTCCTGGAGCCAGTGTCCGGTAGTAATACTTAGAATAATTGCTACAGATTTATCACGGATTAACGCGATAAAAAAAAAATCCTGGAAGCTCGGCCTTGGGGAAGTGGAGGGGGCGGGGGGACTTCCATTCTTTCCAGAGTTTCGTTCCAGAAAGCCATCCAGGTTCTCATGTAAAGACCATAGAAAAATGCCTGCATTGTTCCAGAGAGGAAGCCAAGTGTTTTGATATATGGTCAAGTATTCCGTTCTTCATAACAAAGGCCTGACTCTTGAAGGAAATGGTTTTACCAGAGCCTCATCTACCCGTGGGAGTGGAAGTATCCAACTTTAGCTCTGTTTAGCCTTCAAAGTGGGAGCGTGATAATAGGGAACTCCAACCCCCTTTATCCTTCCTGTTTCACTAAGTGGTGGAGAAAAGCTGAGATGTACTTGTGGAAGTCGTGAACCAGGGGGAGAGGGTCACTAAAACGCTGAGGCCTAATCCTAGGACGATAGAACACGTCTACTCCCCCGACACCCTACCACCCTATCCACAGGCATTCTCAGGGGTCGAGAGTCAACCTAGGAACCAGGAGGTCACGGTTCGATTCCTGGTCAGGGCACATGCTCAGGTTGCGGGCTTGGTCCCAAGGGTGGGGCATTCAGGAGGCAGCCAATCCATGATTCTCTCTCATCATGGATGTTTCTATCTCTCTCTGAAATCAATAAAAATATATATTACAAAAACAGGTCTCCTCTACCATAACGAAGGAGTGCAGCTAAAAGGAATGGCAATGCTTAAGATCTTATTTTAAACGGAGATTTTGGGGAAAACCAACACCTACAGCCTCTGACACCAAGAGCTACAGAAAACCATAAACCTGGTCAGATAGCTAGCCTGATAAAACCAGACACTCAAGGTCTTAAAAGTCACGCTAATGTGCCAAAACACAGTCCGAAGCGACGCAGTGAGCATCAGAACCAAACTCAGACATGGCAAATATTTAAGCATGATCACGCTGAGAAGGAAAGATAACTGTGATTAATACTGCTAACGGGGAAAGTGGACAACACGCAAGAACAGATGGCCATAGGAAACAGAAAGGAGACCGAGACTCAAAAGGACAGCATAGACACAAACAAAAAAAAATAACCAATTTAAAAAGCCTTATGAGACGCTCTTTAGGAGAAGTGATGAATACACACTGGAAACCGAATAACAGAATATACAGTCCTGATGAGCTCTCTCTGCTGACTACCCATGGCTAGACTGTGGCTTTAAAATTGAATACCTTCAGCTAAGTGTGTAAACTTATCCTATATAATAAAAGGGTTCTAGGCAAAAAGGAGTTTGACTGGAGTTCGACTAGGGGCCGATCTCAGCAGAAGCGCCAGGAATAACGGACACCCAAGGCTGGGCCAGCTGATGGTGGCAGAGATGGACCACAGTGGCAAGATCTGAAGAAAAGGTCAGAGGTTGCCCGGCCAGTATGGCTCAGTGGTTGAGCGTCACCCTATGAACAAGGAGGTCACAGTTCGATTTCCTGTCAGGGCACATGCCCAGGTTGGGGATAGAGAGTACTGGGGGTGCTATTCTTTGTTGTTGTTAATCCTCAGCGGAGGATATTTTTCTATTAATTTTTAGAGAGAGTGGGAGGGAGGAGGAGAGACACACAGAGAGAGAAACACCAGTGTGAGAGAGATACATCAATTGGTTGCCTCCCGCACGCACCCCGAGCAGGGCCTCGGATCAAGCCTTCAACCGAGGTACGTGCCCTTGACCAGGAATCAAACCTGGAACCTTTCAGTCCAAAGGCCAATGCTCTATCCACTTGAGCCAAACCAGCTAGGGCCACATGCAAAATATCCCTTTAGTTTGCACCCCACTGTCCCCAGATGTGGCGACTGACTTAGGTTCTCTGTTAGTTCAAAATCTGACCTGGGAAAGTAGGGAGTGAAGAGGGGAGAGTGGAATGAGGGGTGCATAGGTCAGAAGGCAGTTGAGTTAGGGTGGGCCAAGCCCTGTGCCAAGTTTTGCCCGAGGACTCCACATTCCAGGGGGAAGTTCTCAGATCACAAATAACTGAATCTGGAGCAGGGTGATGGGAATGACGCATTCTTCATTGGTTCAGACGCCTTGGCAGAGAGAAGAGTTTTTTGGCACAGATAATGGGGCGCTGAGGGCCTGTGAGGGGTACAGGAGTGGGCTAGAAAAGCTTAATGGGGAAATTAGGGGGACCTATGTAATACTTTCAACAATAAAGATGTTTTAAATATTAGCTACACATTTTTTAAAATATATTTTTATTGATTTCAGGAAGGAAGGGAGAGGAAGAGAGATATAGAAATATCAGTGATGAGAATCATCGATCAGCTACCTCCTGCACACCCCCTACTGGGGATGGAGCCCACACCCGGGGCATTATGCTCTGACTGGGAGTCGAACCTGGGACCGTGAATTCTTCAGGCCAGTGCTCTATCCACTGAGCAAAACGGGCCAGGGCAACCATAAAGATTTTTAAAAAGGAGAGAGAAGAGCTTTTTCTGAAAAAAAAACTAAACCTGGTGTTATTCCTAAGAGGAACACTAGATGGCAGCACAGAAGATCTTGTTCACTCTGATGACCTCTACTCCGATGTTATTCCCAAACTGTACACCAGATGGCAGCAGAGAATAACTTTTTCTGGTTACCTGCACGCGGGTGTTACTTCCACGATGCACACGAGATGGCAGCAAAGAGCCTTTCCCTGCCTTAGGGGCTCTGCCCACTTGGCTTTCAAATGAGAATCCAGATCCTCGGTATTAAGCTCACTTTGAAATAACCCTGCTTTACACTTACCACATGCTTTATCTCACCTACTGTCCCCGTGCCCCAGATGAGACAGGGGCAATTATGACGTCCATTTTACAGGTATTTCATCTGAAGACGATTCTAACAGTCGAAAGTCCAGAACTGAACCCAAACGGCCAAGATGGACCAGAAGAACATGCACACACACTATCGTGGACAAATAGAGGAATCCAAATAGTCCTTGCAGCTTCGGGGTAAATCTTGGACATTGTATTTGAAGGAAATCTGCACATAATCTACTGGTTCAGCTTGCCATGCGCTCAGGCTGGTTTATGGGGTGGGTCCAGGGAAGGCTGCCGGGGACAGGTCCAGACCCCTATAACAATGACTTCCCAACTTCTACACCCTGCCTGGCCTCTGGCCTTTTAGTTATTTTTAAAATACTTTTATCGATTTCAGAGAGGAAGGGAGAGGGAGAGAGAGAAACATCAATGATGAGAGAGAATCATTGATCGGCTGCCTCCTGCATGCCCCCTACTGGGGATCGAACCCGCAACTCGGGCATGTGCCCCAGCCTGGGAATTGAACCGTGACCTCCTGGTTCATAGGTTGATGCTCAACCACTGAGCTATGCCAGCTGGGCAAGTTCTCTGGCCTTTTAAAATCTGTTCTTCCGTCCAGAACACTGGTCTGCTTCTACCCATGATTCCTTCTGATATTGCAACTGAGAGCTTCCTAGACGCTCAGAACAGAGTCTAGGGTGGTTTTCTTAGACAAACAGAGTTGAGCCCTGGCCGGTGTGTCTCAGTGGATAGAGCCTCGGCCTGAGGACTGAAAGGTCCCAGGTTTGATTCCTGTCAAGGGCACATGCCCGGATTGTGGGCTCTGATCCCCAGTGTGGAGCGTGCAGGAGGCAGCCGATCAATGATTCTCTCTCATCATTGATGTTTCTATCTCTCTCTCCCTCTCCCTTCCTCTCTGAAATCAAGAAAAATATATATTAAAAATACAAAACAAACAAACAAAAAAACACAGAGCTGACTATTGGCCCTACCACCATCAGCTGTGTGACTTCAGGCAAAGCAATGGAAGCGCAGTCTCCTCATCTGGCACATGGGGACAATCGCTCCCTGGCAGGGTGGCTGTGAAGATTCAGTGATGTAGCGTGTGTTAGCTTCTGCCCAAATGTATTGAATGTATTGGGGTGACACTGGTTAACAGAATCATATAGGTCCCAGGTGCACAGTTCTACATCAGCACTCCCTCTCTCTTCCCTTCTTACTCCTTTACCTTTTATGGGGCCAGAGAAACACAAAATGTAGCCAACAGTCTCCTTTTAATAGAATGAGCTCTCCTAGTAGTGTCCAAATAGCCAAAGCCCCCCAAGTCCTAAGTCTTTTTTAAAATATATTTTTTTATTGAGTTCAGAGAGGAAGGGAGAGGGAGAAAGAGATGGAAACAACGATGAGAGAGAATCATTGATCCGCTGCCTCCTGCACAACCACCACTGGGGATTGAGCCCGAAACCTGGGCATGTGCCCTGACTGGGAGATTGAACTGTGACCTTTCGGTTCATAGGAAGATGCTCAACCACTGAGCCACGCCGGCCGGGCCTAACCCTTGCATCTGTGCTAGCTTTATCCTTGGGATATATTAGCCACACACTCTTGCTGGTCTATGCACGTCTGCTCCTTTTCAAAGACACGGTCCCTTGTCTCAGCCCAGGCCAGCATCCCTTCTGCTTCCTGTCCCTCTCTCCTCCAGTCCAACTTCCACACTGTGACCAGTTTGGTCTTTCTAAATTACGGATCTCCTCCAGTCACTTCCTGTTTACGGTATAGAGCTACTAATAGGTCTCCCACTCCCCTGCCCCTCCTCCCTCGGCCTAAAAAAATAAAGTCTCCATCAGCACAAGGTTGAGACTCTTATCAGGCCGGCTTCTCCTCCTGGTCTCATGCCCATCATGCCACCCAATTCAGTCGCCCACCCGGTCTCCGCTGTCGACATTAAACTCTCTCTCTGATTGGATAATCAGGAAAGGCTTTAACAGATGGAGGGACCAGCACCGAGACTGAGCCTGCCTGCGGGAAGCTGAATAAAATACAAACTGCAGTGAATAAGAAGGCATCCATGTCTGTCCATTAATTGTAACAATTCTATTACAAAACCAGAAAGACAGGAGAGGTTACAAGTGAAATAAGTCCTAGCTGGGTTCTCAGTGGTTAGAGCACCGGCCTGTGGACCGAAGGGTCTCCGGTTTGATTCTAGTCAAGGACATGTACCTCGGTTGCAAGCTCACCCCTGGCCCTGGTCAGGGTGTGTGTGGGAGGCGACCAATCGAGGCGTCTCTCTCACATCGATGTTTCGCTCTCTGTCTCTCCCCCTCCCTTCCACGCTCTCTAAAAATCAATGGGAAAATATCCTCGGCTGAGGATTCACAGCAATAACACAATGAGATAAGATGAACGTATGGAATCGAACTGGAAACACAGAGGAAATGGGCGATTTCCCAGGAAAAATACACATGAGAAAACTGGGCCCTAGAAGAAGGGAAATATGATCAGATGAATCCCACATCCAGGCCCCTCTCCCCTCCCCAACGCCCCGCCCCTCTGGCTGGTTTTCCTCTCATTGTTTTGGGGTTTCCCTCTCCCAGGATGGGGAACCGGGACAGAGCTGTTCAGATCCAACCCCACACCCGTCCTTCCTCTCCCAGAGCTGCGCCTGCCCAGTGAGAACACCATCCCGGAGGGCGTCTCGTGGATTGTTGGCCCTTTTTATTGCACTTACTGGGCTGACAAAATTATACCGGGGCCGGGGGCGCCATTCCGCAGCACGTCACCCGTGCACTGCAGTGTGCGTTTCCCCACCCCAAGTCAAAGTCTCCTTCCACCAACATGCATCCCCCTAAAACCTCCTCCCCCTCGCCCGGCTCCCCCTCCCCCTGGCAATCCCCCCACGGTTGCTCGTGTTCATCGTTGTTTTCCTTCTGATGATCTCACCCAGATGTGGGACCTCATGAACAAAGCGAACTGACAAGCCAAACAGAGACAGACTCACAGACAGAGAGCAGGCTGACAGGCGTGACAGCAGCGGGCTGGGCGGGGCGGGTGGAGGGATGGGGTGCCAAGTCTCCGGGATTATGAATTGCGATCGGTCAGCCGGGCTTTTTTTTTTTTTTTTTGATTGCTAGCAACTGGACCCACTAAGGGAAATAAGATAAATCCGTCGTTTGTAAAGAGGCAGCAGTAAGTGAATACTTGCAAGGGGCGAATTGGAGAGTGGGCGGCCGGACCAGACGGGCCTGGGTTCTCACACTCTGGCCGTGAGTGGGACCTGGTCTCTCTCCAACCTCCATCCTACTAAGTGTCTTTGGGGGGGTGCTGTTCATAGGCCCAGCCTCTCCCCCCCCCCTCCACAAACACATGGAGAGAGTTCAACAACGTTGGGTTGACCCCCATTCACCCGGAAGGGGTTCTCCTTCCCTTGGGATCAATGAAAAGTCACAGCTTTTAGTTGGGCTCAGTGGTTGAGCGTTGGCCTATGTGAACCGAGAGGTCGAGGTTCCATTCCCAGTCAGGGCACATGCCCGGGTTGTGAGCTTGATCCCCAGTGGGGGGCGTGGAGGAGGCAGCCGATTGATGATTCTCTCTCATCATTGATGTTTCTCTCTTTTTCCCCTCTCCTTTCCTCTCTGAAATCAATTAGGAAAATATTTAAAAAAGATAAAATGCCACTTGGGTACTGAAATATCAGGGGAATCACGCTGTAGAGGATATGACCGTCTAACCACTAAAGGTGTACACCTGAAACTAATATAAAATAAAACGGGATGAAAAAAAATAAAACTGAAAATATCAAGCAGTCCCTTTGGCCTGGGTTTGGGTCACATCCTCACCCCTGAACCCATCACAGCACAGAGGATGGATTGGCGAGGTGTGGGTTCAGCCCTTTAGAACTGTTTTGGACTGGAAACAGTGGAAGGATTCCCACAGGAAAGCTGAGGTGCTGGGTTTGGTCATGAGAACAGGCTGTGGGTTGAGAAAAGCAGATTCCACACCACCACTGGCCCATTGCTGATATGGAATCTGAAGCCCAAGAAAAGAAGGGGTTCACTGAGGGTCAGGAGCTCAGCCACCCAGCCGGCTCTCTGCTGTCCTCCCACTATGGCAAGAAGCAATTGTACTTGCTGGAAAGGCAACATTGTTAGGGGTACACTCAAAGCTTCTGCCTTTGACATTCGGTCCTCACATCTCTTTCTCTTTGGAAAAGAGATCCATAGAAATCACAACATATTTTGGATTTAGATGATGTTTTTATTTAATAAACAGCAAGAATCCCAAAGAATTTTGTACAGTGTATCCTGACCAAAAGAACGCTTTAACTGACCTCAATAGCCTTTCTCTGTGAGATCAAGGAATCTCTATGTATAAAAGCCTAATATGCAAATTGTCCCCGCAGGAGTCTGACCGGGAGACCTATCGTTTGCTATGACATGTGCTGACCAACAGGGGGCGACACATAATGAAAGAAGGCTCCGGCCAGCATCTGGAAGGTCCTGATCGGCCTTAATCACTGGCCAGGCCGAAGGACCCTGCCCTTGCATGAATTTTGTGCACCGGGCTTCTAGTTACATTGATATAATGAATGGCTACGGGAACAACTTGGTTTTCCTGGTCTGGTACCAAGGCTCTTGCCAGTAGCTGGGAACTTCATAGAAATTCCTCTCCCCGGGCCCTATTAGGATTAGGTTTTGCCAGTGAAATGAACGTGCGTGAGACTTGGAAAGCAGAAGGGAAGTGGAGGCCAATAGCCTGACGGTTATGGCGAGGAGACGTGGAGACGCTAAGGTGCCAGGTGTACCCCAGCTTTTTCTCAATTGCCTTCACTCCACGTCCAGCTCGTCCTCCTGATGATGGGCCCCGATGACCCATCTGAGTGCAGGTCTACTGAGGCTGTGGCTTCCACACACCTTTCCATGGCAGGCTTTCTAACCCCTTTGGCAAAGAGAGGCACAGCACTCCTTGCATTCCTCAAGCTCCAAGCTGCCCACCAGCGCCATGCTTAGCTCAGCTCCCGATTCCTTGATGTCTCCCTCTAGACCTCTCCTTCCCAGTGCGTACACACCCATGTACGCTTGATTCCTGCATTAAAACCACTCGTTTCCATATACTTGGCTGTTTCCCCCACTGAATCACCACCACCATTCTTCCCCCTTTATTATTCTTGAAAAGATGGAAATGTCAGAAAAAGACCTGCTTCTAATGTAGAACACTGTGTGTGTGTGTGTGTGTGTGTGTGTGTGTGCGCGCGCGCACGTGGGGAGGGGGGAGTCTAGGGCTGCTGTTATTGTTGTTACATCTATTTCTATCAGCATACCCTGGGAAGCAACCCAATTTCTTCCTCAGTCTCAAGGTCAGGAAGGATAGGTACGCACATGGCTGAGCAAGGCGAGACCATTATCTGATGGAAGCCGTATCCATTCATTCTGAAGGAAACGTATGGATTGTGACCCTGTTTGACCTTGTGGCCAAGGGTTTGAGGTAGAGACATACTTGTAATCCCTGGGGTTCTTTTGTTATGTCTCAACCTTGGTCTCAGGATGATGGTCGTGGAGGCTGCATCGTCATTTCAGGATCTTTCCCCGCTTTCAGCATGCCCTCCCAGATCTTTATTCAGTTCTTTGTGTCTTGGTTTTGTCGAAAATTTGATCAGCCTAAGACAATGCTATTGTTCTGGACTGAAAGGCTACAAGTCACACGTTTCGTCTACTTTTAAAATAGATTTGAGAGAAACATTGACGGCTTACCTCCTGCATGTGCCCTGACCGGGGATTGAACCCACAACCTGTGGATGCGTGCCTGACCTGGAATCAAACCAACTACCTTTTGGTGAATGGGACGATGCTCCAACCAACTGAGCCACATTGGCCAGGACACAAGTCCTATTTCTTCATGTATTTTCACCCTAAGCAAAATACCTTTATTTTACTATGTCAACTATGGCAAAATGTCATTCTAAAGAAATGAGAGATTCAGGGGAAGAAATTCTTAACACAAGCCACTAGGCAGATTACTCTTAAATTTTATTAATGCCTTTAGTTTTGTGCATCATTCAAAACAAGATATGTGCTTTTAAAAGCATTCTTATACATAAACAGATCAAGGGACTGTTGAGGAATTTATCCCTAAAACATGCACATCAGTTCTTTTCAGTTGTGTACAAGAAAGGGAAGTAACTTTTAAGTCTTTTTCTTTGGATTAAAGACATTTGGAAGTTCTTATTCAGGAATGCCAGCTGTTTTCCTGGAACAGATGTGTTTCCCAATAGGAAATGCTGATGTAATTAAAAGGCCTTAGTGTTGATAAACAGGGCTGGAAAAACATTTGCTCTTTGTCTGATCACCAGGAAGAGTTCCAGGGACCTAACGTACATGTCAAAGAAATGAATCCGGTAGCAGGAATCGAACGGTTTAGGTTGAAAAACAGGGAGCGTGAGCCAGATGATGTGACATATATATATATATATTCAAGGCACATGACTAGGCTACACAGGTGGCTGGGGTTTATTGACCAATTTGTGTGTTTTTTGTTTTCTCTCGTTTGGGAAAATAGTCCCATGTAATTTAATTTCCGTTTCCTGGCACTTATTGATAAATGCAATTAGATTTAGGGCAGCAAATGTCCTTTCAGATACACAGTCAAGGTGCATACCAGCTAACAGATGTCAGAGTAGCCCAAGCTGTTTTCTTACCGTGCATTTCAATGAATGCTCGGCTGTCTGTATTGTGTCTAGATCTCATCTTGCCTCTTCTTGTGTCACAAAAGGATTGCTCAGAAGAAGGCAACTGAGGGACTTTACGAAATCACAAAGGCTGCTCAGACTGTTATTCCACAGCAAACCCTGGAGTTGACCACCGACTCTATTCTGCTTGGGATTTTCCCAGATCACAAAAACAGCCCCCACGCTACCTCCCTTCATCCAGCAAACATGCCAGCACATTCGCCGTGATTCTCTTCTTCGTTGGCGTCCCTCCGTGACGATACAGGTGCCCCAAATATCGACTGAAGAATAATAGAGAAAACAACATAACCTTCGATAATATTGAAACTAACCCTCTGCTCAAATCAACGGGGATGGGGCAACAGAGTCGCAGGCTCTGCGAGGTTTGTTAATGATCAGAGCTTTCTTCTCGAAAGTGAATACTAGGAGGTCCGAGATGATTCCATGTGCTTCTAATGGGCTAGCAAGAGGTTCTCCATCTGATGAGAGAAAGTGTCTAATACTTCACCTGCCCGGGCTCCTAGAAGCAAGCAGCACCAGCAAGGTAATTACACTTCCCCAAGTCACAAGGAGTCTCCATAGGTATTGTTTTGGAGCACCTAAAACTCTTCAAGAACAATAACAACAAAAAACAAAGATGAGATGTTAGCAATGCTATCTGCGTCTTGCGTACTTGTGAGTGCGTGCACGAAACGCGCCTCTAGTTACAGCACAGAGCTCCTAGGACTGGTGCTTTCTGTGCAATTACAGACAAAAAGATTTCGCCCAGGAGATGACAGGAGTTTAACCAAAGAAACAAACAAAAAGCCCAGCAAGGCTACTGCTGCAATGAGTGGCTCAATGTGAGGTGTATTGGAAGAAACTGGATGACAGGACAGAGATCAATCTGGATGCAGAGAACAAGGTTATAAACAGAAGAAAGAGAGAGGAGGGTGGAAGAGGCTGGCAGACACCATCTGTCAGTATTAAAAGGCTTAAGTCGCGCGGAACTTGGAACTTCTTGTTCTTGCATGTCCTTGGGTAACTCGTCTTTATTCCTACACACAGTTTGGCCATGTGAATCCACCGCAGAGAGGTGACACGATGATATAGATGAACACCTGCAGGGAGGAAGGAGGCAATTTTCTTTTCTGGAAGCTCTCAGAGGCTCTTAAATAATATACCAAACACTGTAAAGACTAACAAATACTGCCCAAACCAGTTTGGCTCAGTGGATAGAGCGTGTCGGCCTGTGGACTGAAAGGTCCCAGGTTCGGTTCCGGTCAAGGGCATGAACCTTGGTTGCAGGCACATCCCCAGTAGAGGGTGTGCAGGAGGCAGCTGATTGATGTTTCTCTCTCATTGATGTTTCTAACTCTTTATCCCTCTCTGTAAAAAATCAATAAAATATACTTTTTAAAAAAGACTAACAAATACTGGTTCTATCAGAGTCATAGTTATGTAATAATGCAACACACTAATCTAGTATTTTCAAAGATAGTGGTTGAATTAAAACGACCTGTTCTGATATAATTCTCACCGAATTTTTAAAAATATGTTTTTATTGATTTTTAGAGAGGAAAGGAGAAGGAAGGAAAAAAGGCGAGGAGCCTAAAACGTGCCACCTGAGGATCCTGAGCAAGAAGACATTTAAGGCCATGACATGCCTGGCTGGTGTGGCTCAGTGGTTGAGCATCAAGCTATGAACCAGGAGGTCACAGTTTGATTCCTGGTCAGGGCACATGCCCAGGTTGCGGACTCCATCCCTAGTGTAGGGTGTGAAGGAGACAGCCAATTGATGATTCTCTCTCATCATTGATGCTCCTCTCTCTCTCCCTCTCTCTTTCTCTCTCCCCCCCTCCCCTCCCTCTCTCCCTCACTCTCCCTTCCTCTCTGAAATCAATAAAAACATTTTTTAAAAAGAAATGAAATTGAAAAAAAAATAGCCGTGTAATTCCTATAAAAATAAAAATTAAAAATCCATTACATATAAGCAACTATATCTCCGGGAGGTCAATTCTATGTGTCAATTTGGCGAGGGTACAGCGTGTTGCTGTCTTCTGCACATGTGATTAAAACTCATCATCAGTTGACTTGAAGACTGGTTATCCTACATAATCTGGACGAGCCTGAGTCAATCAGTTAAAGGGCCTTGTGAGCAAAGCTGAGGTTTCCTTGATGAAGAAGGAATGCTGCCGGTGATTTACAGCTCGCTTTCTTCCTGCGTCAGAAGGCCAGCCTGCCCTTCCTCACGGCCTGCCCTACAGATGTGGGACTTTTCCAGCTGGCGCCCACCGTCACGTAAGCCATGTAATTCCCCACAACACCGCTCTGATTATACAGCCGGAGAAACCCCAGGATAGGGTGCCTTTGTTAGCAAACACAAGTCCCATGAAAAACAAGTTAAGCTTCTTTCGTCCTCAGAAACTGAAAACTTGATTATGAAAAACTAAAAAAAAAAAATAAATAAATAGGGGAGCTGGATAGCAGAATGAACAGTGCTAAAAGGAAATTTAGTTTGTTGGAAGAGTCAGAAAAATGATTCTCCTGGAATGTAATGCAAAAAAGGGAATTTAAACATAGTAAAAAGGTTACTATACATGCAGGATAGTTCAAAGAGGTCCAATATCTGTTCACATAGGGGTGCCAAGAGGAGAACAGCACATAGACTAATTTGTACTTATAGATAAGAGAACTGCTAAATAAATATTAGGAGACTGAATTCATCATGCATTAAAAATCCTACATAATAACCCCTTGATATCAGTCCCAGAAATAAAATAGTTAATTATAAGTGCATTTATTAATGTAATTCAATACATTAATATTAAATGTAAGTAGTCACATTATCAATTCATTGGGTAGAGAAATATAATTTCCTAAAATTAAATGCCTATTCCTGATCAAAAAATTTTAGCAGTCTAGAGATAAAACGAAAGTTCTTTAACTTGACAAAAATCCAACAAGAATTCATAGTAAATGTCATTCTTATAAATTAAATATTAGAAGCATTTCATTTAAAACCAAGAACCAGCCTGGCTGGCATGGCTCAGTGATTGAGCATCGACCTATGAAGCAGGAGGCCACGGTTCAATTACCAGTCAGGGCACATGCCGGGGTTGCGGGCTCGGTCCCCAGTGTGGGGCGTGCAGGAGGCAGCTGATCAATGATTCTCTGTCATCATTGATGCTTTTTTCTCTCTCTTTCTCCCTTCCTCTCTGAAATCAATAAAAAATATATTGAAAAATAAATAAACAAAATCACATGCAAAAAAGACAAAAACTTACAATGGATACGATGATAATGATGATAGTAAGCTTGAGATTCTTCATACACATGGCCCGGGCAAGATTTCTGCTGGTTGTTTTGAAGGTAACAGACTAGGAAAAAAAAAACAACAGGAATCGTCTGAACCCTGGCGCTGACTACATGGCAGATTTGCAGCAATACCTCCAAAATGTTTACTTTCATTCACTGTTTCGTCCAAGTGTTCTTGACCCCTTCCGTCTCTTCCGGGGTACAGACGGTCATGCATAATCATTAGCTCCCCAAAGCAGGACTCTGCCAGGCCTATGGGAAGCAGTACGAGCCCTCTTCACATCCCAGCAATGGGTTGACAGTGAGCCGTGACAGAACCCCGGGGTTTTGAATTCCTATTTGATGCCCCCCTTCCTCCAAAGACCACGTGCTTTGATGAAAAAAAAAACCGTTAGCCTTCTCAGACCTACTGTTAACCAACGTTCCTGTAAAATAACCATCAAAATATGTAAATAGCGCTTAACTCTGTCAGGCCCTGTGCACACATGACCTTATTTAAGCCTCGAAACATTATGAGGTGCATCTCCATTTGACAGCTAATGGCCGAGGCACAGGGAAGGAACTTTCCCGAGGCCACACAACCAGGAAGTGGCAGAGATGGGATTTGATCCCAGGGAGCTGGACTCTAGAGCTTAAGCTGTTAACTACTGCAAGCCCGCTGCTGGTTCACGGTGTAAACCGCCCCTCTGCAGTTCCACTCGGCACCGTGCAGGCGCGAGTTGGAACTGATCTCGGCCCACTTGGTAATCACCACGTATTTATCATCTTCCCTCAAAACCTTCATCCGCTACCCAGATGGAGAACGCAAAGACACCCGGCATTGCAGCGTAAGTAGGTCACGGGGACACAGTGACTACTTGCAGGCTCAGTGGCCCTTCCCCATCGCTGCCTCTTGCTTGCTGTAAGGAAAGCTCAAGATGTCACAGTAGCCCAATCGGTGTGGCTCAGTGGTTGAGCATCGACCTAGGAACCAGGAGGCCACGGTCAGGGTACACGCCTGGGCTGTGGGCTTGACCCCAATGTGGGGCGTGCAGGAGGCAGCTGATCGGTGATGTTTCTCTCTCATCGATGTTTTTATTTCTCTATCCCTCTCCCTCTCGCTCTAAAAAAAAATAAAAAAATCGATAAAATACACTGATACAAAAACAAAGCTGTCACAGTAAGCAAGGAAGTGAGTGCCCTGTCCAGATTTCAGGATTTGTACTGGGTCCTAAGTGGCCTGAGACTTTCTTTTCTGCACGTTTTACAAAACCGACAGAGAACAGATTGGTATGTGCCATGGAGGTGCTAACTGATGTAGGCATCAATCCAAAGCTTGAAAAATTGTTTCTGTAAACTGAGCAGGCTTTCCAAACCGAAGCTTCCTTAGTGGCTATTAATGGTTGTGGCTCTTTTTCTATGCCTCATTGTTATCCTCGTAATCATAATGTAATCACATAAATAGGTCAGAACAAAACACACTACAGTATGGAATTTAAGACATTTCCCCTTTAAGTTAGCCATCAACCACTTGCTGGCCTTTACATCCTGAAAAATACGATCATATCCTGTACTTACCGAATCCACAAGATTTTCTGTTTTATCTATCAATAGTTCCAATCTTTCTCCTCGCTGAGCTACCAGGTCTGAAAAATGTTGGGAAAAAAATGGAAAATAACATGTTTACATTAAAGACGTGCTATTTTTAATCTTTGCTTTAAGCCCAATCTGATTTTAATTATGGTTGGTCCGCCGGAGAACTCACATTTACCAGGGAAGCACTTCTATGTTTAATTAATAAAATATATTAGTAAAGCTTATCAACTAAAGTGGGGGCTGGCAGAGTGCTGTTTTTTTTTTTTTTTCTGTAAAGGGGCCAGATCCTGAAAATTTTAAGCTTTGTGGCCCAAACAGTCTCAGTCGCTATTAATCAAACTCTGTCAGACAGACAATATGTAAACAGACGGGCATATCTCTGTTCCAAGGAAACACTATGTGGAAAAATAGGCCAGATTTGATCCGAGGGGTGTAGTTTCCAAACCCCTAAATGAAGAGTATAATCTGAGAGTGAAAAAAAAAAAAAGACACCGTTCAAGGGAGGGTTGGACACTGTGAGAATCGTGGTTTGAGGAGCGCCACAGACCCTCCCTCCAACAAAAATCTGTAACTGGCAAAAATGATCAAATAGCCCAGCTCGGTGGTTGAGCATCGACTATGAAATCAGGAGGTCACAGTTCGATTCCCCGTCAGGGCACATGCTGGGGTTGGAGACTCCATCCCCAGTGGGGAGTGTGCAGGAGGCAGCTGTCATCATGGGTATTTCTCTCTCTCTCTCTTTCCCCACCTCTCTCAAATCAATAAAAATGTCTTGAAAAACAACCACCACCACCACCATTTAAAGTCTCTGAGCCCTGGCCAGTGTGGCTTCGTTGCCTGGGCATCGTCTCAAGCACCGAAAGGTTGTTGGTTCGATTCCCATCAGGGCACATGCCCAGGTTGCAGGCTCAGTGAACGGGTTGGTCAGAGTGCATACCAGAGGCAACTGATCGATGTTTCTCAGACTCCCACATTGATGTTTCTCTCTCTTTATCTCTCTCCCATCCTCTCGAAAACAAAAGATATTTAAAGTCTTTGAAAACTGTGAATGTCCTAAGGACATAACCAAATAAAGCAACATTTACACAGGAAAAATCAACTAATTCTCAGTAAGAACAGTGAGAGTCTGCGGCATTTAAGCAATTACCTGCTCCGTATGCCACTCTCAGCTCAGGGAGATGGAGGCTCTACTTCTGGCAAGGAAAGCCTGGGGGTTCTCTTTCTCCCCAGGTCCCCAGGAAAGTCTATACTCTCTCCAGGAAGGGGCAGTAGGGGCAAGTCATCATCCTTTCTCCGTCCACCCTGCCCCATTCAAGGCTTAACGATGCAGCTCTCCTCCGGCAAGGAATGATGGACAGGTCTGGGGCTCCAATCCTCTCCAGAGCCCCCCCCCCACACACACACACAGGGCGGAAGCTCTACCTCAGGTGGCAGGCCAAGAATACTGGACCCTGAGTGTCCCTGCCCCGACGCATTCCTATGCTGGGAGAGGCAAGCCGAGAAGACCAGGGTGAGCCAGGACTCCAGAGCCAGAGCAGTGTGTCCCCTCCCATGGAGGCCGTCTACTGTCCTACCCGTCGCTCTAGAGCAGTGGCTCAGTGACTGTCCCCAGGGGGAGAGGCAGGTCTTAAGTATAGATTTCTGCCGAAACCGGTGTGGCTCAGTGGATAGAGCGTCGGCCTGCAGTCCGAAAGGTCCCAGGTTCGATTCCGGTTAAGGGCATGTATCTTGGTTGCGGGCACATCCCCAGTAGGGGGCATGCAGGAGGCGGCTGATCGATGTCTCTCTTTCATCGATGTTTCTAACTCTCTATCCCTCTCCCTTCCTCTCTGTAAAATATATAAAAAAAAAATAGATTTCCCTAAGAGCACAGGTTTCTTTAAAAAAAAAATTACACACACACACACACACACACACACACACACACACACACATTGATTTCAGAAAGGAAAGGGAGAGATAGAAACATTAATAATGAGAGAGAAGCATTGATCGGCTGCCTCCTGCACAGCCCCCACTGGGGATCGAGCCCGCAACCAGGGCATGTGCCCTTGACCAGAATTGAACCCAGGACCCTTCAGTCCACAGGCCGATGCTCTATCCACTGAGCCAAACTGGCTAGGGCAAGAGCACAGGTTTTATTTGGAGCAAGAGTGTAGGGAAGTTCAAGCCTAAGAGTGCTGCCAAAAACAACAGAGATTTTAGCCTGGCCGGTGTGGGTCAGTGGTTGAGCATGTACCTAGGAACCAGGTCAATGATTCCCGGTCAGGGCACATGCCCAGGTTGCAGGCTAGATTCCCAGTAGGGGGTGTGCAGGAGGCAGGCGACTGATGATGCTTTTCTCTCATCACTGACGTTTTTATCTCTCTGTTCCTTTCCCTTCCTTTATGAAATCAATAGAGACATATTAAAAAAAAACACACAAGAGATTTTGGAGGTAAGCAAGTAAGATGTCAGTGGTAGGTAGCATCATGAGAATCACAAAATAAACTATAGGCCAGGAGAAGTTTAACAGACAGCTAAGAAAGAGACAGCTAAGAAGAACCATCCTGAGGTAAGGAAAATATCTAAGACTGCCCACAGAGACAGGGGGGGCCCAAATCTAATTAGCTCAGACTGGAGACATTTAAGTCTGGGGAACTACTGGGAAAAAAATAGAGCAATTAGCCTGCGCTCTGTGAAGGTTAACAGCAGAGTGAGACACCCACAGAAGCAGACTAGCTAGAAGCATAACAGGAAGCCCGGCCAGTGTTCCTCAGTGGTTCAACATCGACCTATGGACCAGAAGGACATGGTTTGATTCCCGGTCAGGGCATATGCCCGGGTTGCAGGCTCGATCCCCACTGCAGGACGTGCAGGAGGCAGCCGATCAATGATTCTCTCTCATCATTGATGTTTCTCTCTCTCTCCTTCCCCCTTCTTCTCTGAAATCAATAAAAGTATATTGAAAAAAAAAAGGCCTATCAGGGAGATCGAGAAAAGAGACAATCCAAACGAGCCATGTCATTTCAGGGTGACTGCGTGTACGCCCAAGGTTGTTCCCTCGGAGAAGTGACATTAGAGGCTGAACACCCTGGGAAAAACAAGACTTCAAACAGTAAAGTCTAGCACAATCGCTACACAAATAAACGAGCAAACCACAAACTCCGGGGTTTGGAAATCAGTATCCAGAGTTGCTGCAATATGTTATCTAAAGTGTCCAGTTTTCAACAAAAAATTGAGATAAGAAAACAAACAGGAAAGTGTGAGCCACAGACAGGAAAGAGAGCAGAGATTAGAAATGTACATTGGGGGGCTTAGCTGTGGGATTGAGGAATGGAATGAAATCAGAAATCAACAACAGAAGGAAAACATATGGGATGAGGTCAAAGCGGTGCACAGAAGGGAATTTATAGCAGGGAATATGTAAGGAAATTAAACACCCACATTAAAGTGAAGATGTTATAGACTGACTGGTGCCCTTCCTTCCACTAAATTCCTATAGTGCAGCCTTGAAACGCTAATCACCACTGTGATGGTATTTGGACATGGACCTCTGGAAGGTCATGAGGTTTAGCTGAGAACGTGAGGTCTCTCTCTCTCTTTCTTCCTCTCCCTGCCTCCCCGCCCCCCATTCAAGGACACCGGGACAGGGCAGCAATGTATAACCAGGAAGAGAGTTCTCCACGCAGGGAAGGAAATAATACAGATCAGGGCAGGCAAAATTATTTTTTTTAAAAAAAGTGGCAAGAGTAGACATCCTTGTCTATTCCTGATCTTAGGGAGTCTTTCACAATTAAGTGTGATGTTAACTGTGGCTACAGCACAGGAAACACAGAACAGGAAAACAATAGAGAAAAATAATTACAACCAAAAGACTTTTATTAAAAAAAAAATCAACAACACTGACAAATCTGCAAAAACGAATCCAAGAGAAAAGAGGAAAGACTCAAATTACTAAAATAATCACTATTAGCTTCATAGAAATTAAGGGCATCCTAAGAGAATACTATGAACAAGAGTGTATCAACACATTCAATACCTTAGATGAAATAGATAAATTCCTAGAAAGACACAAACCATCAAAACAGACTCAAGAGGAAATAGAAAATCTGAATCTGACCTACAACAAATATAATACAGAGCAGAGGTGGAATCAGTAATTTTTAAATTTTGCAACAAGAAGGGCCCACGCTCAGATGGCTTTAAAGGTGAATTCTACTAAACACTGCAAGAAGAACAGCAAATTTTCACCACCTCCTCCCAAAACAGAAGAGGAAGGAACACTTCTCAATCCATCCTAAGAGGCCAGTAACAGTCTGGGATCAAACCAGACAAAGACATCAGAAGAAAACAACAGATTGGTATCTCTTATTAATATGGACTTTAAAAAATCTCCAATAAAATACCAGCAGATGAATCCAGCAACATATAAAAGGGCTTGTAGAGCATGATAAAGTGTTATTTATTTAAGAAATGCA
Source organism: Lasiurus cinereus (assembly GCA_011751065.1). Classification (NCBI taxonomy): domain Eukaryota; kingdom Metazoa; phylum Chordata; class Mammalia; order Chiroptera; family Vespertilionidae; genus Lasiurus; species Lasiurus cinereus. The sequence goes on along the minus strand of JAAGEH010000273.1, from coordinate 901,372 downwards.
AGGTTGATTTACTATTCATAGAATAAAGGACAAAAAAAATGAATGATTATTTCAGTAGAGGCAAAGAATCGCTTCACAAAATCCAAGACCATATCATTACAAATCACTCAACAAGCCGGAAATAAAAGGGGACTTTCTAAAGGGCATCTATTAGAGAACCACAGTTAATATCACGTTTAATTGTGAAAGACTCCCTAAGATCAGGAATAGACAAGGATGTCTACTCGTGCCACTTTTTAAAAAATAATTGTATTGATTTCAGAGAGGAAGGGAGAGGGAGAAACACCCATGATGAGAGAGAATCATTGATTGGCTGCCTCTTGCACATCCCCTCCTGGAGATTGAGCCCGAAACCCAGGCATGTGCCTGCCCAGGAATCGAACCGTGACCTCCTGGTTCATAGGTTGACACTCAACCACTGAACCACACTGGCCAGGCAACTCTTCGACACTGTAGTGGAGGTTCTAGAGTGGGCAACTAGATAGGAGAAAGAAATGAAAGGCATCCAGATTATAAAGGAAGAATTAAACCTATCTTGATTTTCAGAATGTATGATCCTGTATATACACAATCATAAGTAATCCACTAAATGCTATTAGAACTTTAGAACTAACAAATGAGTTCTCCAAAGTTGCATGACATAAGATCAGCATACAAAACCCAGAAGCAATGAACAATCCAAAAACGGAAGAGAAAAATTCCATTTACAATAGCAATAAGAAAATAAAATACTTGAAAACAAGGCAAGAAGAATGTTAGAAGAGACTATTAAAGAGACATTATTCTGACACTTGTCAAAGGGTAAGGAAGACTTTTATTCAAGACTCTAGCAGTAGGGGTCAAGATTATTGCAAAAGGGCAAAGATTGAGCTCAACTCTGAATATGAGCAGGAGCAGTGGACAATGTCAGCATTATGGCAGCTCCGAGATGGAATGGCGCCTCGTCCAGGGAGGGTTCCCGCCTTGCATCCTGAGCTGCCAGGATAGGTCCCCCAGGCACCTACAACCCTGACCTGGAATAAGTGGGTTGGAAAAGAATTTTACTTGTTTTTATTCCTCTTCCTTAAATGTATGTGTAGCTCATGCTTAGTTCAATGCTTAATATTGGAAGTGTTTGGGGTCTTTATTTAGAAGTTTGCTGGTTTTTTGGGGACCAAAATATGCTGTAGGAACTTATCTCTTGTTTACATCAATTAGCTTAAGGCAAAACTGGTTTCACTATACATTGTTTGTCTTAAAGTCACAGTTTCCTAGAACCTACTGGCGCCATTAAGTGAGGACTTATTGAAGGCCACTCAAAAAAAAAATTTAACCTGAAATGGATTAAAGACTCAACAGTGGTCTTTGCAGTAGTTTTTAGGATACGACACCAAAACATAAGCAACAAAAGCAAAAATCAACAAGTGGGACTGCAGCAAACTGAAGAGCTTCTGCACAGCAAAAGAAACAATCAACAAAATGAAAAGACGACTTACAGAATGCGAAAAAAATATCTGCAAACCATATACCGGATAAGGGGTATCCCCAAAATGTATACACACATTTTGAATAATTACCAAGACAGTGTTTATTAAAATGCATTTCATGCCAAAACCGGTTTGGCTCAGTGGATAGAGACGTCGGCCAGCAGACTGAAAGGTCCCAGGTTCGATTCCGGTCGGGGGCATGTACCTTGGTTGCGGGCACATCTCCAGTAGGGGGCGTACAGGAGGCGGCTGATCGATGTCTCTCTCTCTCATCGATGTTTCTAACTCTCTATCCCTCTCCCTTCCTCTCTGTAAAAAATCAATAAAATAAAATAAAATAAATTGTGAAAAAATGCATTTCATTTTCAAAGTGGAGCTATCAGCTGTTACAGTGTGTGTGTGTGTGTGTGTATTTTGTATATTTTTTATATATATATACACACACACACATATATACACAAATATATATATATGTGTGTGTGTGTGTGTGTATATATATATGTATATATATATATTTTTTTTTTTGGAGATACCCTGTATATAAATAATTCCTAAAACTCAGTAACAAAACACACACACACACACACACACACACAGCAAGCTGATGAAAAATGGGCAGAGGCACCGAACAGATATTTTTCCAAAGACGTCCAAATGGCCGACAGGTACATGAAAAGCCACTCGACATGAGTCCTCATCAGGAACAAGCAAACCCAAACCACAGGGAGGGGCGGGAGGCCACAGGTGGAGCCGTCTGCCGTGTGGCCACAGGCCGCCCCAGATGGGCTATCCTCCGAGTGATGGGCTGGAATGCGTTCAGTGCAGGCTCCGTGCCACCAGCCACGTCAGCCCCTCCTGGCCTCCCTCACTGCTAATCCCCAAGGCTCTGGGCCTCTACTCTCCAGACCTCACCCCACCCTGCGCAGCTCAAGGACAGGCAGCGAGATCTGCAGATGCAAAGCAATGTCAATAAAACCACCCTGGGGCCTGCAAGAAAAGAAAAGAAAGAAAATGCACGTATTTTGGAATGGCTATCACCAAGAAGACAAGAGACACAAGCAAGTGGAAAAAAAGGGAACCCTTTTGCCCTGTTGGTGGAAATGTAAATTGGCTCAGCCAGGTTTCTCAAACAATTAAAAATACCGCTACCATATGACCTGGCAATCCCACTTTTGGGTATAGATTCAAAGGAAATAAAAAATAGGATTGTGGCCCTGACCAGTTTGATTCAGTAGATAGAGCATCGGCCTGTGGACTGAAAGGTCCCAGGTTCGATTCCGGTCAAGGGCATGTATCTTGGTTGCGGGCACATTCCCAGTGCGGGGTGTGCAGGAGGCAGCTGATCGATGTTTCTCTCTCATCCATGTTTCTACCTCTCTATCCTTCTCCCTTCCTTCCTCTCTGTAAAAAATCAATAAAATATATTTAAAAAAAGAAAAATAGAATTTTGAAGAGTTATCTGCACTCCCATGTTTATTGTGGCACTATTCACAATAGTCAAGATATGTAAACAATCAAAGTATCTGTTAATGGATGAATGGATAAAGACTATGTTACACACACACACACACACACACACACGCACGCGAATATTACTGAACCACGGGGAAGAAGGAATCCTGCCATTTGCAATAACATGGGTGGATGGCGGGACACTATGCTTAGTGAAATAAAGCAGCCTAAGAGAAAGACCAATATTGTATATTATTTATATATGGAATCTAAAAATGCCAAACTCCTAGAAACAGAGAGTAGGATGATTGTAAGCGAGGGATGGGGGTTGGAGAAACTGGGGAGATGTTGTTAAGGGTACAAACTTGCCACGAGAAGGTGAATATACATTCTGGAGATCTAATGCGCAGCCCACCGATTACAATCAATAATACTGTGCTATATACTTCAAAACTGCTAAGAGACTAGATCGTGTTTCTCACCACAAAAAGTAATTTATGTGATAGATGTTCACTACAGCTGAGGTGGTAATCACTGCAATCTATAAATGTATCAAATCAACATGATGTACCCCTGAACTCGCAGGATTTTGTATGTAAATCGTATCTCGATAATGAAAAAAAGAGGAGCAGAATGGGGGGATGGCCAGTGCGTGGAAAATTACTAGGAAGTGAAACCAAGGGGAGGGAATCTTGCTAAACCGGCCTCAAGCATCTCTGTAAAGGGCAGGCCGAAGATTTCCACATCAAAGGTAGGGGATGAGGAACTTTGGTCAGCTATCAAGGGTGATGGGCTATCAAGGGTAAGGGATTGACTTAACAGGATTCTCTGCTAAAACTGGCTTAGGTAGGCCAAGGACAGGGCCTAAGGATGAAGCCTGGTCAAACAGAGGGCTTAGAGGAGCCTTGGTAACCTTTGGTCAAGCCTAGTCTTTGTCACGTAAGACATGTACACTGCAAACTACAGAACGTCTTAAAAAAACACACACAACTTCCAGAAGACCTAAATAAATGAAAAGCCCCATCTCATGTTCATGGATCAGAAGTTTAATATCGTTACACTGGCAATATTATCCAAACTGACCAACAGATTCAACACGATCCCTATCAAAATCCCAGCTATTTTGGTGGCAGGAACTGACAAGCCTACCTTAAAATTCTCACGGAAATGATACTCGGAATAGCCAAAGCAATCTTCAAAAAGTTGGAAGACTCATGCTTCCTGATTTCAAAACTTACTACAAATCTACAATAATCGTGACAGTGTAAGACTGGCCTAAGGACACAGAATTGGCACAGACCCGAGAGTCCAGATAACCCATACATTTTGGCAAGGATGTGAAGAAATTGGAAGCTGCATGGGTTGCTACTAGGAATGGACAATGGGGCAGCTACTTGAGGCAAGTCTGGCCTCATTCAACACGTGAAACATGCCAGAGGAGGGGGGCCAAGGCGGGGAGTGGGGGACATCTGTAATACTGTCAACTGTAACAAAATTTTAAGAATTAAATAAAAGAAAAAACTGTTAAATATGGAGTTGCCATGAGGCTTGTAATTGTACTCCTAGGTATATATATACCCAAGAGAACTGAAAATATATGCTTACACAAACACTTGTATACTAATGTTCACAGAAGCACTATTCATAATCCAAGAGTAGAAACCACCCAAATGTCCATCAACTAATAGATAAATAAAATGTATCAATACGATGGAATATTCAGCCATAACAAGGAATGAAATACTGATGCATGCTAACCTCAAAATCATCATTGTGAGAAAAGCCAAGATACAAAAGGCCACATGTTACAGGATTCCATTTGTATGAAATGTCCAGAAAAGACATATCTATATAGACAGAAAGGAGGTTAACTGTTGCTTAGGTCTGGAGGTTGAGGGGACTGACTGTAAGTGGGTATAGAATTTCTTTTGGGGTGGAGGGGTTGATGAAAATGTTCTAAAATTGATTGTGGTGATGGTTGCACAACTCTGATTATAGTAAAAACCATTGGACTGTATACTTTAAATGGGTGAATCGTATGGTATGTGAATTGTATCTCAATGGAACTGTTAAAAAAATCAAAAGGAAACGTTTAGAAATTGTTTTTGCGACATTTTTGTTGTCTTTGTTATTCTAAAAATACATAAAACATTTTAAAAGGAGTTGATTAAAAAGCTTCATTTTCATAAATGCATCTGTGATCTATCTATCTATAAAAACCCCTAAGCAACCAGATGACTATTTGACTGGTTGCTATGACATGCACTGACCACCAGGGGGCAGATGCTCAATGCAGGAGCTGCCCCCTGGTGGGCAGTGCGTTCCCACAGCGGGCGCGGCTGCAGTGGTATGAGCCTCACCTGCCTCGCAGCAGTGCTACTGAGCCCTGGTGGCTGCAGGCACAGAAGGGCCGGGGTGAGCGGGAGTGGCGCAGGGCCTGGCCTGGGTTTGGGGTCCTCCCTGGCCGCCTGCCACTTCACGCACTACTACATCCCTCAGGGGATGTTGGACCGCCGACATCCCACAATCAGACGTCCCTGGAGGGGTCCTGGATTGCGAGAGGGCGCAGGCCAGGCCGAGGCACCCCTCCGGTGCACGAATGTGTGCACTGAGCCTTTGTAAATAATATTATAGTAGTTGGCTGCTTCCACTTTCAGGTAAAATAAATATATTCATTGACCAAAAAAAAAAAAAAAGAAGAAGCAAGAAGAAGCTATTTTTTTTAAAAGGTTCTCTAGATTGCATCTAGATATATAATTAAAACTAAAATCAATAAAAGGACATCACTTGAAATACCCAAGAGACATACACATCCAGAACCGCAAAAAATGTTTCTGCCTTTTGATTATTAATCCCATGCCTGGGAATCAAGCTTAAGAAAATCATAATAGCCACAAAACCATTTCGAACAGAACGGTTACTGTAACACAGACATCTAAATCCATGCTACCTAAGAGTGTCTGCTGTTGCTTTAAGTCTCTAAGCGAACTGTTCAGTCCCACTGAGATTTTCACAGTGAGGCGTTCTCAATGAAGGGAGCACAGCACTGACTTACAGAACCAAAGTGTAAAAAATAAAGACAGGACTGATAACCTATGATATAACTCAATGAAATACTGTATGAACATAAAGTAGACTCAAAATAGCCAACATTCAGCTCTTGCTATGTGCCCGGCACTGTACAAAGGTGACTTACATATATCACCTTTTTTTTTTCTGGTATCCTCAGGTTCTATTATCTGCTTTTTGCAGGTTAGTACATAAAGCTCAGGGAGGTTTAAAGGCCTGATCAAGGACTAACAGCAAGTAGGATGTGAAATCAGGCATGCACGACGCCAAATCTTGATCACTGTATTATACTGCCTCCATGAAATGTAATATAATTACAACTAAGTATACAAGTGGATAAAAATTTTAATGGAAAGAAATCTTAGGATGGTGAGACCAAGAATACATTTTTTTAATGTCTTTTCTTGCCCGGCCAGCGTGGCTCAGTGGTTGAGCATCAACCTATGAACCAGGAGGTGATGGTTCGATTCCTGGTCAGGGCACGTGCCTGGGTTTGGGACTCAATCTCCTGTGGGGGGCATGCAGGAAGTAGCCAATCAATGATTCTTTCTCATCATCAATGTTCCTATCTCTCTCCCCCTCTCCCTTCCTCTCTGAAATCAATAAAAATATATATTTTTTAAAAAGAGCTACAAACCTTCTAAGGAGGTTAAATAGTTATACTTTAAAGTATCTACTGATAATATCAGCTATCTGGGTATCTCCAGCGAAAACTGATTAAAGTATGCTAAATCCTTGAACTGTGGTGAGGGTCTAGGAAATTAGTCTTGCTAAGCAAACTAATAAATTTAGAATATAGAACAATCATAACTACTAAAAAGAAACCATTCAAACAGTAGACAGTATCATAGGTAAGTAATCTCCGTATCTCAGCTGACAATTAGCTTCCAGTAGTAAGAATAAGGAAGTTTGGTTTCAGTCTCTCTAGAATTATCTGACCCCAATCAAGTAATCTGTTATCATTTTTGTCCACATTCACGTGGACTGTGTCATGAAACATACCTATGTTTCTGACCATGATTCCTTTCAGCTCATCCACTTGGGCTTGGGTCTCCATCACTTTGTCGAGGCCCTTGTTTTCAGAATGATGCTTCTGTAAGAAAATAATATTGAATTTATGGTACCCAGACATTATTTATCAGAGGAAAACAAAAAGAAGAGGAATGACGAGAAGTACTAGAAAATTATGTGTCTATTGATACAAAAAAACATGTCACTTTATTTAAACATTGTTACCAGACCTAGGAAAAACCCTATATAATAAAAGGCTAATATGCAAATTGTCCCCTTGAGAAGGAGTTCCACTGGGAGTTCCACCAGGGGGTGGGGCCAGCCTGCCAACTGCTTGCAGCACCTCCCCTCCCCACTGGCTCTGCCCCCAATTGGCCCCTCCACCCCAACTGGGGCAGGCTGGCTGGACCCCACCCATGCACGAATTCATGCACCAGGCCTCCAGTATAAACATAAAAATGCTACCAAATGAAATATGTGTTATAGTATAAAAATGCCACCTTATTTTAAAGGAAGTAAAGCTAAATGTATTATAATATATCAAGTATATATCTGAGACTCTTGGAACAGAAAGTAGGGGGTTCAGATTAGGAAGAAAGAAGAACAGAAGATTGTAGATGAGGCAAGGGGGACAGGGCAGGGAAAGGGTACACTAAATTGCTCCCCACTACTTGGGTACGATGAGACAGGAGATGGCCCAGCTTCTAGGCATCTGTTCTTATACTGTTTGGATCAAGGTATGCATCCTATTTTGATTGGCTTTTTATAGGAGCTAGAAATACAGGATACTGATAACAGTATATATTTTGAAATTATTGTCCATAGTGTACAATTATTGAGTGCTTAACATACAATATTTCAGTCACTTAACATACAATATTTACTAAATGCTTGAAGTAGGGGGTATTATTTAATTCACTCAAAAACTCTATGATGAAGATGCCATCATTATTATAGCCATTTACACAAAACCAGAGCTAATGACAACCGCCTAAGTTGAAATGTCAAGCACAGTCTGTCTTTGTTGCCGGCTTTCTTTGTTTACTTTTGACTGTGCCTTGGTATGTTTTTTTGTTGGTGACATTTTACATAGTTTCACATAAATGAATGTTTCCTAGTGGGAAGTATAAAACAAATCAATTGTCTCTCTTCCTCTATGAAATCAATAAAAAAACATTTTAAAAAGCCTCACCTTGAGCAAAACAAGAAAAAGAGCACGTAATATATGATTCCATGTATAGTAAATTCTAGAAAAGACAAAACTCTAGTGAAAGAAAATAGGGCAGTGTTGCCTGAGGCAGAGTGATGGAGGGAAGGGAGGGAACTTTTAGAGTCATATAGATGTTTTCTGTCTGAAAAGGGTGCTGTTTCACAGGCGTATACCTATGTAAAACTTCACTGAGCCCACAATTAGGCATGCCTACAGATCAACAGACTTTCAAAGGTCTGCTCTGAGCTGTTCGAAAATTAAATTTGTCTCATGGGTTGGTAGAAGGTCACTGAATAGGCTGAAAGGCCATTTGGCATGTTGAATGGATTTATGCATTACGTGTAGTTTAAGTACATGATCTTTAATGTCCTTCCCAGCCCTGAGATACTCTGACCATTATTATTAACAGAGAATATCACCAACTATCAGCTTTCTACCCTGAAATGGCCACTTTTTGTGAGAGAAATTGTATTACGGTGGCTTGTAATAGCATAATCAGAAAATTGTATTGCAGGTCAGGGTCCTCGATATCCATGCTGCTCTGAGGTAATCAAGATCTGAATAAAATACTATATCCTGAGAAAGATCTTACCAGCTGTGCAGCCAAGACACTTGAGAACTCGCTATTCATGGCATAAGGCAGCGCTGTCTGGGCTCTTGAACCATAGGTAGTCTGGAACCTCTTCTTTATCTCATTCAGAAAATTAAAGGCCCGGGAACGCTCAAAATCCTGAAGAGAGACCAACACAGAGTTCAAAAGTAAACAAAAGATGGCATAGATGATTAACGACCATAAGAACAGCTAACATTTACTGAGCAATGATTCCATGAGGAAGAACTAACACTGACCTCATTTTACAGATAAGGAAACAAAGTCTCGGGAAAGGTAACCAACTAGCCAAAGGTCAGATAACTGGTAAATGAATGAGCTGAGAGTCCACTCCAAACATGTTTGATTACTGCCAACTGAAGATAACAGGAACTAGGTGAGCTTCTTGAGAGCAGGAATTGGGGTTTACTTCCTCCATATCTTTCACAGGATCTTTTAGATGGCCCAGCTCAAGGTGTTTAATAAACCCATAATAACAGTACAGTCATTCATAACGAAGATAACACTACCAAGATAAACTTTGAACTGATTTTTATCTAATACTGGTGATACATTTTGAAAAGATCAAATGATGTCCTCTTGTCTAGTCCCAGCTAGTCAAAGAGTATTTATATATTATATAAACACACACACACACACACACACACACACACACACACAATTACAGCTCAATAAATAAAAGACTCAGCTCTGAGAAATTTAGTGATATTTCTCATCTACTCCAAGTCCTTTCACATCCGTCATTTTAGGCACAGCTGGATTTTTCAAAATAATTTTGAAAAGTACTGTGAGACCAGGGATAAAAATCGCTGTGGTAATTTGACAGTCTGTTCAATGCTTCTCTGCCTCTGTATCTATCTTTTTGTTCACCAGGTTATAATGTTATTATCCATAAATGAGTGAGATCATGTGGTATTTTTCTTGAACAGACTGTCAAATTACAGCGGGAATGCAGGGGGGGGCGAGGTAAGAGATCAACCAAAGGACTTGTATGCATGCATATAAGCACAACCAATGGATGCAAGACACTGGGAGGTGAGGACATGTATGGGAGTGGGGTGGGGGGCAATGGGGGTGTAGGGACACATATGTAATACCTTAATAAAAAAATTGAAAAAAATCAAATCAAGACTGAATGATTATCTGTTATAGATAAAATTCATGCACAGGTAAAATAGATGGGACTGAAATTCTGTTAAAATTCTTTTCTGATGATGCTTGTATTAAACATGCTAATTAAATGTTTTCTGATTAAACCCAAATAAATTATTGAAAGCTAAAAAAAAATCACTGTGGTAACCACTGGGATTGACACGTATCACCACTTCACCAGATGATTAATCTAAGCCAAAGGTTCTTAAACTGGGGTCAGCGTTCCCAATTCAAGGGGCCTATGTACTTAGAAAAAAAACTACACTGTTATTTTCACCAATCTTGAACTTATATTTCAATTTTGAATGTAGGGAACGAGCCAGAGTAGTATCATTAGATGGTATCTGTGACTCTGCCACCAACAGAAATCTTTTTTTTTCATATACTATCAGTTATAAACATCTTGAAATATTGTTATACTAAAATTATTATTATGAATTGTCAGACCCATGGCTAGATCTTGTTAATGAATTCATAAAGAAGCACATACCTTGAAACCTGTGAACACTGTCTTTCAATATTTAGTTTATAGGCATGTACTTCATTTCATATTTTAAAACCCTCTGGGTGGGGCCCATGAATGTCAGAGGGGTCTGTGTCACAATAAAAGCTAATATTCGTGTCGATTCCATGCCTCTGGTCAGTGATAATTTAGAAATAAGTAAGTAGCCTAGTCGTAGCCAATGCTGCATAAAAGGAAGTCTGCTTTGAAAGCAGGGGGAGGGGAGAGTGTGCTTTAGGGAAAAGTTTCCTCATTCCTACAATAAGAGACTGGAGGAAACCTAGAGTCTCCGTCCTCGGGACACAAATAAGTAAGCGTGTGGCTACATGCAGACATGCAGGCGGGGACTGTGTCTAGGGAGGAACGGACACCAAGTCAAAGACAAAGGGCCTTGACAACACTGTTATTGAGCATTTTGAGTCCAGAATTTATAAATACTCAAAATCAACCTGCCAATGTGAACTCCAGCTGACCAAGGTATATTGTGATTTTCCCGAAGTTCACATACATTAAAAAAAATTCACTAACTATTAATTGGAGGAGTGAAATAATTTAATTTACTATTTCAGGTACATTTTGAGAATATTTGATACCAAAGAGTCATAATTATGAAGACCAAATCTCACTATACAATAGGATAAATGTAGAAGTTGCAAGAAGCTAAGCTAAAACTCTACCTGAACCAAGCTGATTTGCATAGAATCGAATATCAACTCTGCTTGTCATCTGCTGCTCTACATGATAAATGTATAGAAAAAAATTTCCAGCTATGGACAGTTATATCCATTTTTTAACCTTTACCCACCACAGATGTAGATAATTAAGAACTATAAAATGACTCTATTAACAGTACACGTAATTAAATAGCAATATGTCCTCAAATTACTTACATCATCAGTAATACAAAGGTATACAATCCTGTCTTGGCAGATGTAATGAAACAAATAACTGTAAGATAAAAGATATAAAAGTTATGTGGTTATAAGTAATATCTCTTTTTCTTTTGTCTTTTTCTATGTATAAGCAAAATCGTACTGCTAATGTGACCATATTATTTACACCTACTATCTAGTCTCTCTTTTCCCCTCCCCTATGCATACCTGTTTCTCTCAAGTCAAACTGAATGTCTCTACTCGCCTGGCTCGTGTGGCTCAGTGGTTGAGCATTGACCTATTTTCCAGAAGCTCATGGTTCGATTCCTGGTCAGGGTACATGCCCTGGTTGCAGCTATATCCCCACTGTGGGGAGTGCAGGAGGCAGCCGATCCGTGATTCTCTCTCATCACTGATGGTTCTCTCTCTCCCTCTCCCTTCCTCTCCAAAATCAATAAAGAATTATATTTTTAAAATGGGATGTCTCTACTTTAACTATATAGCACCACAGTGTGCACATTTACCCATTAAAATTATAGCTGCACAAGCATAACTGGACTCTTAAGGCCTGGACAAGAGATGACATCTTAGGAGGGACATGTCATGAAGGTTAAGCCCCAATGAGCAATATGGTCTTCCTTGTCTTCTCCTAGCACTTTCTTCTCCCAAACACTCAATGAGAACATTTGCTTGGTATCTGCTTGGAAGTCAGTTGCCTTCACAGAGATCACCGAAGGGGATGACAGTGTGTCATGGTTTAGGTAGGATGAGGAGTTAAAGGCAGTAGATGGTGCGCTGGGGACATAGAGGAGGTCACCAAGAGAGTTTGGCTAAAGGTAACAGGGAGGACATCCTGGAATAAGTAAGAGATGGCGAGGTGAAGAGCGAGCGACATGTTCCCGAGTGAGAGACCAACAAGCATCAAGGGCCTGGAGCATATCATGGGTTTAGGAAAGTAAAATTCGTTCCTATGACTGGAGTATAGAATGTAAGGAACAAATAAATTGACTGTACAGATGAGGCTGGAGAAGGAAGCAAATACCAGGTTATATAAGACTTTGAAACCTCGTGTGCATTATCCTAAGAACAGTGAACAAGGGGAGAGTGTGATTAGGTTTGCAATATAAAAGGATGTTTTGGCCCTGACCAGTGTGGCTCAGTTGGAGGAGCATCCTCCTGGATCCCCAGAAGGGGGCGGGCAGGAGGCAGCTCATTGATGTTCTTTTTCTGATCCATGTTTCTATCCCTCTCTCCTTCTCCCTTCCCCTCTCTCTAAAATCAACCAAAACATATATTTTTTAAAAGGATGCTTTGCCTAGAGTGTGGGGAATGAGGGACATCTGTAATACTGTCAACAATAATAAAAAAGAAGAAGACAGCCTGGCCAGTGTGAGTCAGTATTTGAGGGTCAACCTATGAACCAGGAGGTTGAAGTTCCATTCCTGGTCAGGGTACATGCCCGGGTTGTGGGTTCAATCCCCAGTGGGGACCGTGCAGGAGGCAGCCAATCAATGATTCTCTCTCATCATTGATGTTTCCATCTCTCACTCCCTCTCCCTTCCTGTCCGAAATAAAAATATTTTTTAAAAAATAAATATGATATGTCTTATCTGTATCAAGTTTCACATATCCTAGAGCTATATAACAAAATCATTTTTCCTATCTCACATTTCCTTTTCTTTTGTTAAAATATTAAATCACTTCAAATGATAGAATAAAATAATTATAAGTTAAATTTATAATTAATAGAAATTGACATGTTCTAAGCTGGAAAAGGTTACTGGTCTGTCAGCTTATTCAAATGATCTACTAAGCAGTTTCTTTCCTAGTTTTATGCTGTCCTGACTATAATAACAGAATTCACTTCTTTCACCCTTTACCCAGGCAGAAGAACTCACCTGCCATGTGAGTAGGTTAGCTTGTTATTTTCAGAAGGTATCTTAGCCAGAATCTGCTCCGTCACCTCTAGGAAGTTTCCTCCACACCAAGCATGTTTGGCAAGAATGGTGGTTCCTCTGGCCACAACAGCAAAAAGGATGGCCATGGCTTTAATCTATCCAAGAGAAAAAAAAGACACAAGACTTAGAATATCCTATATAAGACAAGGCTAATATGCAAATCGACCAAATGGTGGAACAACCAGTCACTATGATACACACTGATCACCAGGGGACAGACGCTCCATGCAGGAGCTGCCCCTGGTGGCCAGTGTGCTCCCACAGGGGGAGTGCCACTCAGCCAGAGGCCCTGAGCTGGGCTCATGGCAGGCAAGTGCAGCAGTGGTGTAGCAGAGCTAAGGATATCTGACTGCTGGTTTAGGCTCGCTCCCCTGAGGACATCCCCAGAGGGATCCGACTGTGAGATGGCACAGGCTAGGCTGAGGGACCCCAGCCATATACATGTTGAGGGCGACCAGGCCAGCAGGGGAGGACCATTAGGGGTGACCAGGCAGGCAGGGGAGCTGTTAGGGTATTAGACAGGTAGGCAGGTAAGTGGTTAGGAGCCAGTGGTCTTGTATTGCAAGAGGGATCGGGCCTAAACTGGCAGTCAAACATCCCTAAGGGGTCCTGGATTGGAGAGGGTGCAGGCTGGGCTGAGGGACCCTGCCCCCATGCATGAATTTCATGTACCAGGCCTCTAGTGTCTTTGATATGATCTTTCAAAAGTATTTCAGTATCATTTATCAACATCTTCCTGGAGACAGTACTGACCAAGACACTATAACATTAAATGTAACATTTACATTTAATTGACCTATGAACCAGGAGGTCATGGTTTGATTCCTGGTCAGGGCACATGCCTGGGTTGTGGGCTGAATTCCTAATAGGGGGTATGTAGGAGGTAGCCAATCAATGATTCTCTTTAATCACTGATGTTTCTCTCTCTCCTCCTTCCTCTCTGAAATCAATAAAAATATATTTAGAAAGGATCACCATCTTGTAAAAGCTTCAACCTCAACCATGCTTTTTATGCATACATATATAGACACTAGAGGCCTGGTGCAGGAGATTCATGCATTGGAGGGTCTCTCAGCCTGGCTTGTGCCCTCTCACAGTCCGGAAGTCCTTGGGGGATGTCCGACTGATGGTTCAGGGGAGCAGGCCTAAGCCATCCTTAGCGCTGTGCTCACCAGCCGTGAGTCCGCTTTCTGACTGAGTGGCACTCCCCCCTGTGGGAGCACACTGACCACCAGGGGGCAGTTCCTGCATTGAGCATCTGTCCCCTGGTGGTCAGTGGGTATCATAGCAATCAGTTGTTCCACCGTTTGGTTCATTTGCATATTAGCCTTTTAGTATATAAGATCGGATAACAAATAATATATTTATGTGTATATACACACACACACACATAACATATATGTGGGTGTGTGTGTGTGTGCATGTGGGTATCACTGTGTGTATACAGGTGATGTATACATGATACAACACATATACCTTACATCTATGGATAGGTTGCATTTGTAAATTATACAGCACAAATTCATATCACCCTTTAAAAAGCGATGACCATAGATATCAAAGGGACATAAAGACGTCTTCACCCTTTAATGCAGCAGTATCATCCTGAAAAAAAATGTATCCTTGGGAAAAAGTTCAACAGAAGTCAGACTCTAGATTCCTAAAGATACCTATTAACAATCATAATAGCCCCTATTGTAAAAATTGAGACAATAAAAAAAAATCACAGCCCACATTTATTAGGTGCTTACTATGTGCTAGGCACCGTTTTAAGCATTTTATCAATATTAGCTCACTTAGCCCTCACATCAATGAAATTCTGCACGGTTATGCAACTTACATTAGAAGGAAGAAACTGAGCTATAGATGACTTATATAATTTGCCCAAAATTACAGGGCTGGGAAGTGATAAAGAGTTGGGATTTAAATCCAGGCAGTATGGCTCTATAAAGCCACAATCTTATCCCCGAGGTATACCGCCTCCACTAGAAAGGCATCAGTTACCCACGATAGGAATGAAGTGAAAACAAGGAACCTTCCATAGGAGAGAAGTGCTCCTTTAAATTATCCTCCAGAAACAGAGCCTCTCTAAAACAATGCAGCAGGTGTTTCGGATTATTTTCCTCAGATTTATGTATCTGCAGAATTGCTTTCCTCTCTAACAGCCCAGTCTGTCTTATCTAATATGATAAACTTAGAAAAAGGGGATGCAAAAAAAAAATATGCCTTCCCAGTCTTCAGCTAACTCTTCAACCGAATGCTGTTTGTTATGTTCCGTTTCATCCCATAAGCCAGTGCTTCTCACACTGCAGTGCATGAGTCATCTTAGGTGGCAGAGTAAGCGTCACTTGTTAAAATTTCATATTCTTGGCAGCATCCCCTGCGATTGTGATTCAGGAAGACTGATGTGGGGGTCTCGAATCTGTATCTAATACAAGCCTTCCTGGCTGCAGGTGATTCATCCAGGCGAATTTTGTGAAACGCAGCCTCGGATATAAAGTGCTTGACGTCAGAGACCCGACCCCCTGATTCCTTTTTGGAATCCTAGCCCCGAAGGATAGCACGCAGACAGAGATGCTCATCTCTCTCTTGAACTTAACTCTTCTCATGCCACTCTCTAAACGAGGGTGTTCTCCAGAGTTATGGCCTCAGTCATCTTCTTTTTGGATTTCTCCTTACAATAGGGAGCAAGTTATGATTTCTAAATCACTTTTCATGTTATATCCCTCAGTTCTAAAAAAAAACTCAACTGGCCCTAGCCTGTTTGGCTCAGTGGCTAGAGCACCGGCCCGTGGAAATGAGGGGTCCCGGGTTCAATTCTGGTCAAGGGCACGGACCTCCTGGCAGGCTCGACCTCTATCCCTGTTTGAGGCACATGCAGGAGGCAACCAAGAGATAAGTCTCTCTCACAGAGATGTCTCTCTTTCTGTCTCTCCCACTCTTTCTAAAAAAAATCACTGAAAAAAATATCCTCAGGAGAGGATTAACAACAACAGGAAAATAAATAAGTAAAAATTAAAGCCGTGTTTCTGGGGGGGGGGGGAGAGTAAAAACTAAAAACCTCAGCTGACCCTGTAACATTCTCCAATTACTCCATTTAAAAAAAATCATCATCTACACACTCTCTCTGCTTCTCTACCTCCTTTTAACTCCCCCAACTTACTATATTCTGGCTTTTGTCCTCAACACTCCATAAAACTGTGCTTGGTAAGATCACCAACTGCCTCTCTGTTGCAAAATTTAGTGGGTAACTTCTTTATTCTCACCTCACTTGACCTCCCAGAACAGTCACCACCGGGGACTAAACCCTCTCTCTTGAAATTCTCCTATAGGTCTGGCTCTCCTGTCATCCTGCTAGTCCTCCTTCTCTAGTTTACCTCTAAATGTTGAATGTCCACAGGCATTGGTTCTGCACTCTTATCCCTAGAGGAGCGGATCCGGACCTGCCATTCTCAACATGATTTATGTGCTGAGGACTCATGCATACAAGAAACAAAACAGCCCTGGCCGGTGCGGCTCAGTTGGTTGAGCATCGTCCCATACACCAAGAGGTGGCAGTTGGATTCCCAATCAGGGCGCATATTTAGGTTGCGGGTTTGATCTCAGGTTGAGGCGTGTCCTGGGGGGTGAGGAGTGGGAGAGGGTCCAGCAATCAATGTTTCTCTCTAAAAAAATTTTTTTAAAGAAATAAAACAAAGCAAAAAAAAAAAAAAAGAAGCAAAGGGAAAACCAAAGATAAACCCTAAGATGCAACAAATAGCTGAGGGAAAGGTAGATGAACAGGGATCCACAAAGAAGACTGGGGCCCGGTCCTTGTGGCTCAGTGGTTGAGCATCAACCCATGAACCAGGAGGTCCCAGTTCGATTCCTGGTCAGGGCACATGGCTGGGTTGTGGGCTCAGTCCTCAGTGTGGGGCGTGCAGGAGGCGGCCGATCAATGATTCTCTCTCATCATTGATGTTTCTACCTCTCTCTCCCTCTCTGAAATACATACATACATACACACACAGCCATACATACATGCATACGACTGGGTAAGTCAGTGGTAGGCAAACTCATTAGTCAACAGAGCCAAATATTAACAGTACACTGATTGAAATTTCTTTGGAGAGCCAATTTTTTTAAACTTAAATTTCTTCTAACGCCACTTCTTCCAAATAGACTCACCCAGGCCGTGGTATTTTGTGGAAGAGCCACACTCAAGGGGCCAAAGAGCCGCAGTTTGCCGACCCCTGGGATAAGTGAAAGGAAAGCCAGAAGAGCGTGGTGGTCTGGAAACCAAAGGGAAAGAAAGCTTCAAGAAGGTCAAGTATTCCCCCATGCCCAGTATGACGACTCTAAAACAGTCCCTGAAATTTTATAAGGAAGGAGGTCATTGGTTGGGGTCAAAGAGACACGCCATGGAGTAGAACAAAAACACCCAGAGAAACAGAGATGAAGAATCGTATGGTTCTGGACGCACCGAGATGGAAAAGTAGCAGCTCAGTCCCTTAGCAGCTGGAAGAAGAGAACTGAGTTTGGCAATCACACAGAAACATCCAGTGTCTTAGTGGGCCCTCAGTTCATTAGGAACTGACATGAAGGTAATTGCTTCAAAAGCATATGTAATCTGAAATTACATGAAGAAACGGGGTATCTCGATCTCTTTAAGTACGACGGCCATTGTCCCCCGTGGTGGTTAGAACACAAGTGGAGTCCATACTGAGTTCAGTTGTGGGGATAGTATTTCAAGAATGCGCAGAAGGGTATGGGCGAGAGACCTGGAGATTGTATCGCTTCGGAAAGGCCAGAGGGACTCGAAATCCTTCGCCAGAAAAAGAGAAGACGGAGAGGGAATGTGACAGCAGTCTTCGAGTTGATCTAAAGTACAGTCACCTGGAACAGGGCGCGTTATTCGGATTATAACTAAGAGCAATGGGTAGCAGTTACAGGGAAGCAATGTTTTCGTCAATGAAAGCAAGCCTCGATTTAAAGAATGCCTGACTGCTGAACACTGAGTACACAGCAACAAACCTGCCTTTCCTCTCACGTGTCACTAATCGGAATTTCTTCCTCTCTCCTATACTGCTAAAACCCCCACCTATCACTCGGCCAGCGTGGCTCTGTGGTTCAGGGTTGACCTATGAACCAGGAGGTCATGGTTCCGTTCTTGGTCAGGTTACAGGCCCAGGTAGCGGGCTGGATCCCCAGTGTAGGGCGTGCAGGAGGCGGCCAATCAATGATTCTCTCTCATCATGGATGTTTTTATCTCTCCAGCCCTCTCCCTTCCTCTCTGAAATCAATAAAAACATATTTAAAAAACCCACCTATCATCTAGTCTCACCTTCCCCCACCGTAATCCCTTGCAATATAATCCGTCATGTCCGAATGAGTATTGGGATCGTAGAAACAACTATGACAGGAATAATACTGCATTTGAAATGAAAAAAAAATCTGGCTCTGCTAATTATCAGCAGTTAGTGGATGCCCAATAAACCAGACAGTGCTCTTCAAATATGTTCAAGAAGAAAAAGAATGAAAAGATAAGCCAGAGAGAGAGAAAAGAAGAGAATGGGATATACAGGAAAGCCCTGTCTCACCCCTTCTTCCCTGTTTTTATTCTCTGCTTGCTTAGTCCCACAACCGTCATCCCAATTCTACTCCATTCCTGCTAAGAATTGGGTCTGAGTTTCCTGTGGACGGTTTTTAAAAAGTGCAGCAAGTATTCCAGAAGCCTGAAATCAAGATGCTGGCAGGGCCGTGATCCCTCTGAGAGCTGCAGGACAGACTCCTTCCTTGTCTGTTCCTAGCTTCTGTGCTTTGCTGGCAACCCACGGTGGCAGCTGAAGCACTCCAGCCTCTGCCTCCATACTCAAACCATCCATGTTTTCACATGGCATTCTCCGTGTCTCTTCTCTCCTTATAAGATACCTACTCTAGCCAGGCTGGCGTGGCTCAAGTGTTTCAGTGTGGCCCTATGAACCAGGAGGTCACAGTTCAGTCCCAGTCAGGACACATGCCCGGGCTGTGGGCTCCATCCCTAGTGTGGGGTGTGCAGGAGGCAGCCGATCAATGATTCTCTCCCATCATTGTGTTTCTCTCTCTCCCTCTCCCTTCTTCTCTGAAATCAATAAAAATGTATTTTTTTAAAAAAGGATACCTACTCCAGTATGACCTCATGTTCACTTACAGCTTAATGACTACAAACTGCAAAAGACCCTACTTCCAAGTGAGATCCCATTCACAGGTACCAGGGGTCAGGATTCAACGTATCTTCTTTGAGGACACAATAAACCCCCACCTTAGGGATTAACCGTTCTTCCCACATCACTTCTATTCTCCCTTCCACATGTTCACATCACCCAACTTGCCTTCCTTTCCTCTCCAAAACCTCTATCGCATCTCTCTCCTTACTTATGCACGAGTCCTTACAGCAGTGGGTGAGAAGGAGTTAGGTAAGGACTGTTTCTATAGCCTAGAAGTTTCCAAGGAAAGGACATTTTTGTTCCAGTTGCTAGGATTCTTCCCCAAAGAAAAAAAAAATATATGCTATGGGGAAATCCACATGAGAAATCTGGATGTATGGATGTAGTTGTATGTGTCTGTGTGTGTGTGTGTGTGTGTGTGTGTGTGTGTGTGTGTGTGTTTTATAGAAGAATTATTATAAATTGTGATGAAAGTCTTTAAGTCCATTAAAATAAAGGTGAAATAAGATACTCCTGGATGGCATACCAATCAAACATCAGAAGTGGCATTGCTTATAGAGGAAATCACATCCAGAGGGTCAAATGATAATCTTACAAAGAAACCTTAGAGTTATATCTATTTGTAAGTCAGGGACCACCTATTATTTGTAAAAAATTGCTAACAAAATAGCACAGCAACGACGCAAATGCTCCTCCTTCGTGGAGGCATCTTCAAGCGGAGGGTGAGGAGTTCCAGGTAACTGATGAGGAGAAAAGGCCAGTCCAGTGTTTCTCACACTCCAGTCTATGGGTTCCGAGAAAATGTTAAATTCTGTATTTTTATTTTGATAAAATTTTTAAATGTATGTCCTAGCCAGTTTGGCTCAGTGGATAGAGCGTTGGCCCATGGACTGAAGGGTCCCGGGTTCAATTCTGGTCAATGGCATATACCTGGGTGGCAGGCTCGAACCCTGGCCCTGGTCAGGGTGCATGGCGGAAGGCAACCAATCAATGTCTCTCCCTTCTACTCTCTCTCTAAAAAAAAAAAAAATCAATGGAAAAATATCCTCAGATGAGAATTAAAAGAAATTTAAGCCCGGCCGGCGTGACTCAGTGGTTGAGCATCAACCTATGAACCAGGAGGTTGGAGCTTGATTCTCAGTCAGGGCACATGCTTGGGTTGCGGGTTCGATCCCCAGTGTGTGGCATGGAGAGGGAGCTGATTGATGTTTCTCTCTCATCATTGATGTATCTGTCTCTCTCTCCCTCTCCCTTCCTCTCTGAAATCAATAAAATCTATTTTTTAAAAATTTAAAATGTATACGAATATTCTGGATCACTGACTTGTATACCTTATAAATGAGTGATGGCACATAACACAATGCTCCATTCGCATTATGAAGTCATAGGTACCAAGAAGGTCCCTAAAATGACAATGCTTAATTTTTAATGTAATGGAAGCATGTCTGGCAGCTCTTACACTGGCATATCCTAAAATCATAATGACAATAATAACTCAAGCACTTTTCAATTTCTGTTGTGCTTTTATAATCAGTTATAAGGATGAACTGTATCTTTCACAGTGACAATTTACAATGGAAAGGTATCTTCATTGAAAAAACTTAAGAACTGAGGCTTTCATCTGACATTCTGAAAATGACAATGTGGCAGAATAATGACAGTAGGTACGTTTTCTCAGGCTCGGGAGAAAATACTACTCCAAGATGTGCTTGCACCAAGTGGAAACCAAAATGATACAATAATGTGCTATATAAATACAGGCTGTTCAACTGTTCAAACAGAAAAGAAAGTGGGAGAATTAACTCATTATGTAACACATGGTAATGATTAACCCCAAGTAAAAAGTATTCTATATCATTCTTCACATTATTGCAAGGGGCTCTATTATTGAATGGTCTACATTTGATTCATGAAAAGGTTGAGGGCTATGTCTAATGGCCTCATATAAAGAAGGTCTTGTGTAAGCTAAAAAATTTGAATTGGACCAAATGGTTTTTCTATTTCAGTTCAACACGTATGTTCTGAAGGGTTCCATGTGGCAGTCAATGTAGTAGACACTGAATAGGAAGACCACTAAAAAAAAAAGACCTCTACACTCAAAGGAGTACAATGAGGAAGACAGACAGACAAATCAATGCAGTAAAATGTAATGAGTAATATAAGAATGTATACAACTGTTCAGGAGATTTCTTAAAATTTTGTGTTTATCACACCTTAAGTAAAAAAAAGAATGCAGGTGTCAGCCTACGTCTTAGGAAATTTCTCAGTATACTGTTACAACTATTTCTCTTTGAGAGGGAGGTCAAAGTGTCTATTTTATCCTCACTAGGTTCTCAGTGTTAAGCACAGTGTCTGGCATATACTATTCTCTCAAGTATTTCGGACACTGAACATGATTTGGTTTTAAATATACTATTGCCCTAGCTCAGTGGTTCTCAACCTTCCTAAGGCCGCATACAGTTCCTCATGGGGTGGTGACCCCCAACCATGAAATTTTGCTACTGTTATGCATCGTGATGTAAATATCTGCATTTTCTGATGGTCTTAGGCGGCCCCTGTGAAAGGGTCGTTCGACCCCCAATGGGGTCGCGACCCACAGGTTGAGAACCGCGGCCCTAGCTGGTTTGGCTCAGTGGATAGTGTCGGCCTGAGGACTGAAGGGTCTCAAGTTCAATTCCAGACATGGGCAGGTACCTCAGCTGCAGGCTCAATCCCTGGCCCTGGTCTAATCCAGGTGCCTGGGAAGCAACCAATCCATGTGTCTCTCTCACATTGATGTTTCTCTCTGTGTGTCTCTCCTCATCCCTTCCACTGTCTCTAAAAACCAATGGGAGCCCTGGCTGGTTTTGCTCAATGAATAGAGCATCGGCCTGTGGACTGAAGGGTCGCAAGTTCCATTCCAGTTAAGGGCACATGCCCGGGTTGCAGGCTCAATTCCCAGTGTGGGACGTGCAGGAGGCAGTTGATCATTGATTCTCTCTCATCATTGATGTTTCTCTCTCTCTTCCTCTCTGAAATCAATAAAAATATATTATATAAAAAAATCAATGGGAAAAATAAATATACTATAAATGACAGATAACTTTATTAGTAGGATCTGCCAAAAAGAATGTTTGTTACCAACTATCTCCCTACGTAAGATAAAGCAGTTGATCTGAGAATAATCCACACCTCCCCCCCCCAACTCTTTTGCCTGGGTCTGAGGAGGAAATAAACCAACGACAGATAAACCACCAATTCTGATGTAATAACCTTCCTTGGAGGAGACAGAAGAATGAAGAACGGACGTTGATATGACAGAGGAAAAGAAGAAGTGTTTATGAAAAGCCTTAAGTCTAGTCATAGCTCAAGACTGTGCTTGCTGGTATTATATTCTTTTTGGGTGATGCTCTTAGACCCAATCCAATCGCTCTGACTTTCTCAGAACAAGTAGCCTACCCTGTCAAGTCAACCACTTGTTTTATGTTACGCTGCCTACCACTGCCACCATAGAACATGATCTTGATTACCCTTCGTTCCCGAACACATAAGCTACTGAGAGGAGCGATTTCCTGGATCTTGTTTCCAGCCATATCCCTTGCACTCAGAAGAGTGTCTAACACAGAATGGCTGTTCAAGAAGGGCTCTCAGACACAGCTCTTCAACGGGAAAAGCAAGTGCCAAACATGACACTCTCCTCTGGGATCATGGATGGGACCATGGGGGTACAGGGTGTGGAGAAAATGTAATAAGCCAGAAAAGGGGTTGACAGCTGACTGGGGGTGTTGTGGGGGAGGGAGATGTCAAGCACGCACCAGAGGAGCTATTACATGGTCAGAGTTTGTTAAATATTGGCCAATAACAACATCTCCATGTCTGGCGTTGAGAAAACAGTGGGTGGAAGTAAGAGTTCCAAACCGAACTGGGGAGGTAAGAGTGTCAACGCTGAGGGGTGGAGGATGGGCAGGCGGAGGACTAGAGACCCACGTAGGGGCCCAGGATGAGGGGGAGAAGCAGCAAGTGACGTCATAAACGCTAGGGCGTCAAGGGGAGTTTTCAAAAAACTCAAGAGATGCCGACAGATTCAATGCCAGCTTAATGAAAGTTGTCATCGGTCCCCGTCCTGTCTGTGACGCATTCTGACACTCTGTATCTCGCGGCCTCTTCCGTGGCGTGACACTCACTTCGTCAAAACTGTCCCCGGCTGACAAAACTGTCCACGACAGAGAAGCCCAAGTCACCCTAAGCACTGCCTCCTCTTTCTGCCCCGGCACGTCCGGGTCCACATCTCTGCCCTCCCTCCGCTGTCAATCCCCGCTTTCCTCCGAGCGCCCCGCTCCGTTTACCTGGCCGGACGCCCCCTGAGAGCGCACGGGCTCCGGACGGAGGGGCGCGGTTCAGCCGAGGGTCTCTAACTCCCGGCTCCCAGAAAAGGCTGGGACCGGACGCCGCCAGCTTCCGGGTATGGAGCCCCGCCCGCGCGCGGCCTCCTGGGAATGTGAGTGTTCCTCCAATGGGAGCGGGTGGAGGGGTGGGGCCTGTGCGTTCCCAGCCATTACACTTCCCAGGAGCCGCACTGCATTCTGGGAGTGGTAGTCCAGACTGGGTGATGGTCTGTCACATGTGCCCTCAATACCTGGCTTAAAGGTTGTCAAGCGCTATTCTTCCAGGAAAACGAGAGGACGCTTTGTCACAAAGCGTCTACCAGCATTGAGTTGGCGGGATAAATGAAGAGCCAATCTTGTCCCGCCAACTGGCTGCTTAGTCTCAGCAGGTAATGTACATACATACAACATGGAATTCATTTGGCAGGGGTTCCCTCTAATTTACCCACAAAAATTTCTAACCTCTTTGGAACCCTCCGGTGAGGGCCTGCTTCCTTTATCCCATTCTTTTGCAATAACGACAACTATTGCTACTACTACTACTCTACTTAAAAAAAATTTTTTTTTATATCTCAGAGAGGAAGGGAGAGGGAGAGAGAGAGATGGAAACATCAATGAGGAGAGAGAATGGGATTGAGCCCACAACCTGGGAATCTAACTGCGACCTCCTGGTTCATAGGTCAATGCTCAACCACTGAGCAACCCCTGGCTGGGCACTACTACTCTACTTTGCTCTAAGCTGCCCCATCTGCTTTTATATCCCCATTCCCTTTTGCCAACTCTGAGTCTAGCTCCACTGATGAATTCTTTTGTCTCCTGGCTTGTCAATGGTTCCCTGATAATTTGCTTTTTCTTATCAACACTTAAAGACTGTAAAAATTTCTCTCATCTAAAATATTCCAAAATAATCTTCCTCAACCCCACGCCCTCCAAACCCCTTACGCACACAGACTTAACCTTGTGGTCTTTCTCCCACCTCTCCTTTCCAGTCAAAATTCTCAACAGTGTTGCTAAAAGAAATAGACACTTTTTGACCATTACCGTACCTTGATTCTGCAGGACTTTGCTAGCGCATTCCCTCCTCCTTGAAATCTTAGTTCCAGCTGCTTTAACAAAATACCACAGATCGGAAGGCTTAAACAACAGAAATTTATTCCTCACAGTGTGGGAGACTAGGAAGTTTCAGACCAGGTCCTTATCAGGTTCTGGTAAGGACCTGCTTCCCAACTTGCAGACTGCTGTATTCTTGCTGTGTCCTCACAAGGCAAGAGAGACACCCTCACTTTCACATCTTTTAGGAGGGCACTAATCCCATTCATGAGGGCCCCACACTCATGACCTAATTACCTTCCAAAGGCCCCACCTCTGAATACTATCACTTGATAATTTGGGATTAAATATATAACTTTTGGGTGGGGAGCACAAACATTCACTTCATAGCACCCTCTAGTCTCTTAGCTCTTTCTAAGACGTTGCACCCCCCCCTCCGGCGTCTCTCTCACTTCTGTGGCAGTTTCTCATTTTCCTTTGAAATGTTCATGTTCCATGGGACTCTGCCCTAGACTCTTTTTTTTTTTCTTACTCTTCACACTTTTTTGGGTGATTTTAACTATTACCATTGCTTTAGTTGTCAGAATGCTCCTTATCCCCACATACAGGAAGGCCAGACAGAACTCCTGTAACTGAGACTGAAATATCTAATGACAGCTGGGCATCTCTTTCAGGAACCTAGAACTTAACATGTGGCCTAATACATGTCTACTCTCCCCTCTGCAACAACCTGCTCCTCCTCTTCTCGGCCCGTTTCAGCGACTGGCACAACCATCAATCAGTTGCCCACACTAGGAAACTGGGTATCATTTTACCCCTCACTGCTCACTTCCAGTAACCAAGTCATTAATTCTATTTCCCGAATATTTCACTTTCAAGCTTCAGTTTTCTTCTCTTTATAATGAGGATAGTAATGCCCGGCCAGCGTGGATCAGTGGTTGAGTGTCGACCTATGAACAGGATGTCATGGTTCTATTCCAGGTCAGGGCACATGTCTAGGTTGCAGGCTCCATCCTCAGTGTGGGGTGTGCAGGAGGCAGCCAATCAATAATTCTCTCTTATCATTAGTGTTTCTATTTCTCTCTCCCTCGTCCTTCCTCCCAGAAATCAAATAAAAATATATTTAAAAACCAAATAAATAAAATGAGGGTAAGAATGGTACTTATGTTCAAGGATTATTGAAATGCTTAATAAGCAGTAGTGCCAGACAGAGAGTAAGCACTCAAGGATAAGTATTTATTAAACAAGCATTGTGTTGTCATTAGTTCTTCTTCATTAGGTCTTAATAATGATAGCTAGCATTTACTTCTTTATTTAGTTTATATTTAGAGATAAATAAAAGGCGGGGATAAGAAATGGTGAGATAGTTTGTGCAAGTTACTCCCACCCCATTCCTCAATATTTTTTCAAGCATGACACAATAGAGTACTGGTTGTACTATGCACATGGTTCTACTCTAAGGTGTACAGGATATACTATATCTTAGTTATTGTTACCAGCTCTGGATGGGCTATCGAGAAATTGAAGTACATTCAGAGAATTGTGACTAAAATAATCTGAATGGGCACTAGAAATCAGAGTTAATGTCTCTGTGCCTATTGTATCTTCTTATCTTCTTCACCACCACTCCCCCCTTCTCACTAGAGATTGCATCTAAAACAAAATCTCTTCACTTCAAAATCCTGCTTAAAACTTTCATCGCCTCCCTGTTATATAGGGAATAAAATCCAAGATGAAGGCTTCCATGAACTGACCTCTCTCTGTCTCTCCTGCTTTATATTCTGCTTCGCTCACCAACACATCCTATGTTCAAGCTTGCTCCTGTTTTGTGGTATTCACCCATCCATCCATTCATCCACCCATTCATCCATTCCTTCAACAAATGTATACTAAGTACCTACTATGAGCCAGCCTTGTTCTAGACACTGGAGATAAACAGTGAAGGAGAAAGACAATGTCCTTGCCTATATAGAGTTAGCACCTCATTACCATGCTCTTCCATGCCTCAGTGCCTTTGCACATGCTGTCTCCCCTCTCTAAATCTTATTTATTCTTCAATATCTAGCTTAAATATCACATCTTCATTTTCTAGCAAAGCATATGCTTCTTTTCTCAACTTTGTCCATCCTTTGTAAAGGCTTATTTTTCATATTAATAATAGTTTTATTAAATACCGATTCTTTCAGAGACAGCATCATATCTTAGAAATAGAATGAGTTTTTGGAGTCTAAATTATTCCATATTCTCTCCTAAAGTATTATCATCTGTGTTCTAAAACTTGTATATCTAGCATAAGCCTTTATATTGGTAAATCAGAGAAGATCTCTCTGAGGGGGAACATTTAAGCTCAAACCTGAATGTCAAGGAAGAATAAGCCACAAGAAGATGAGAGGAAGCAGAAATAAAGCCAGAGTGACTGATGGTAGTGGAAGTGAGGGGAGAATGGTAGGAGAGGACATCACACTGGCCTTCTTTCTGCTCCTCAAATATGTCAAGCTCCTCCCTATCTTATGATCTTTATACCAGTTCTCTCTCCTGGGAGTTCTGTTCCCTCTCATCTTCTTGTGGCCAGAGGGTCTTGCAAGGCTATGAAAGCTAGGATAATAAGTTTGGGTTTTATTCTAAACTAGTGGCCCAGTGCATGAAATTCATGCATGGAGGGGGCGTTCTCTCAGCCCAGCCTGCACCCTCTCCAATTTGGGATCCCTCTCACAATCCAGGACTGCTGACTCCCAACTGGTTGCCTGCCTGCCTGCCTGATTGCCCCTAACCGCTTCTGCCTGCCAGCCTGATCACCCCATAACCACTCCCCTGCCAGCCTGATCAATGCCTAAGTGCTCCCCTGCCAGCCCGATTGCCCCTAACTGCCCTCCCCTGCCAGCCTGGTTCCCCCCACAACTGCCTTCCCCTGCAGGCCTGATCACCCACAACTGCCCTCCCCTGCTGGCCATCTTGTGGCAGCCATCTTGTGTCCAGATGGGGGTAGCCATCTTTGACCACATGGGGGGTGGCCATCTTGAGTGTTGGAGTGATGGTCTATTTGCATATTACTATTTTATTATATAGGACTAGGGGCCCAGTGCACGAATTTGTGCACCTGGAAAGAAACTGTGGGCTGCAAGGCTGTGGTAGGCACAGGGGCAGGTCTCAGCCCATCCTTGGCACCCCTGCGCAGCCCCTCCCACTGCGGCACCTGGTACTCTGTCCCTGGTCTGCCAGCAGCCCTGCCCCCACCACCACTGCTCCCACACACTGACAGTGCATGCCCCGCTTGCACCCACTGACTGCACAGAGTGATTGGGGCCAGTGCCAGTAGTGGGTGTGAGTGGGGCCAGTGACATCAGCAGATGCAAGTGGCGGTTGCTGCCCCAATTGGCCCTCAGGAGCAGGGGGAGGTGGAAAAGCCCTCAAGAGCAGTAGGGGCCAGCAGCCACTGCTCACACCCACTGAGGGCGCCGAGTGATCAGGATCGGTGTCAGGCGCCAGCAGTGGGTGCAGTGGTGGCTCCAGTGCCAGCTGTGGGTGCAGGCAGGGCCAGAGCTGACAGAGGTTGCAAGCACCAGATGGGACTTTGGTATACGGGAGCAAAGAATTTTCATTAACCACCAGAGGCTTACTCCAATGACAGCAACTGGCACCACACCTTGGTCTGGCACCCCTGCTCACCTGCTCCACCATCCCGCCACGGCTAACACCTGCCATGTTCTGCACATGCTTCCTGGTGGTCAACACACATCATAGCAATCGGTTGTTGGGTTGTTTGATTGTTCTGGTTGTTCTGCTGTTTGGTCTATTTGCATATTAGCATTTTATTTTATAGGATGTAATGGAAAATATTTAGAGAAGTTCAAGCAAAGGAGTAATATGATCTGATATCTGGGTTTAAAAAATTATCAGGCTTTATTTAGCATTCCGATACATTGTCTATTCTGGGAATAATTAATGTGTATAGCTTTCAAGGTATGTTCGTTAGTCTCCAGGAAAAAAAAATGCACACTAAAGTATATGTGGAACCATTCAAATAGGTGACTTTATAATTTTATAATTTTCCAATTTAGCAGTTCTGTTACCATTTCAACAAATTACTGAAGAGTAGAAACTTTCTTTATAATCCATGAGTTTACAGAGCTTGAGTTTGTGGAGTCAAAGTTTCAATTTCCATTTTAGTTCCTGCAGCTACTAAACCTGGAATTAAAGAACTGATGGTTTACTTTAGATAAC
The DNA here is from genome assembly GCA_011751065.1 of Lasiurus cinereus. Lineage (NCBI taxonomy): Eukaryota > Metazoa > Chordata > Mammalia > Chiroptera > Vespertilionidae > Lasiurus > Lasiurus cinereus. Next base: position 872,250 of record JAAGEH010000273.1, on the reverse strand, counting down.
CAAATCCAGTCTCCTCATTGTACACATGAGAAATTTTCTGGTCTTGACAAAGATTAAAAAGCTAAGAAGAGATGTAACCTGGATTGCAAACCAGCTCACATGTACCAGATGCTCTAGAAATATCTGTTGGGCTTAAATAAGAGATATATATATATATACTACACAGAGCTCTAGTCAGATGTGGGATATCCTGGTTTCACATTCTGCTTGCCATGATCAGATCTCAACGTGTTCGTTTATGGTCCACAAACAAATCTAGTGACTATTACCTTGGCATAAAAATCATTGGCATTGAATAAAAAATGGATAAATGAGTACCCTGAAAAAAAAGTCATTGACATTATTGCAGTTCATCACTAATACCAGTGCTGCTTATACTTCTTTCCTGGATATTTGGACTTGGGCAACTTTTCTTCCTCTCTTGAATGCTTGAAACAGACTTACATCAAGAATGTGTGTTCGAGTGGCCTGCATGGATCAGTGGTTGAGCATCGACCTATGAACCAGGAGGTCACGGTTTGATTCCTGGTTAGGCACATGCCTGGGTTTTGGGCTCAATCCCCAATGTGGGGCATGCAGGAGGCTGCTGATCAATGATTCTATCCCTGTCTCCCTCTCTCTTCCTCTCTGAAATCAATTAAAAAATATTTTAAAAAAGAGTGCATCTTCTCCTTTGAAATTCACAATCAGCAGAGGGAGCTAATATGTTATCAATATATATAAAATCATTGACATTTGAGTATGAGATGATTTGTTTCTCTTTGCAGCTCATTCTAGTCACAGCCATCACATGTCCTGTTCTGTTCATCTAAGCCAGTGGTAGGCAAACCATGGCTCGCGAGCCACATTCAGCTCTTTGGCCCCTTGAATCCCACGTGCGGGTGCACATGTACAGTGTGATTGTAACTTCGTGGCCCATGCCCAGAAGTTAGTTTTTGGCTCTCAATAGAAATTTCAATCGCTGTACTGTTGATATTTGGCTCCGTTGACTAATGAGTTTGCCGACCACTGATCTAAGCCATCAACAGTTCCAGCACCAGCCTTGGCAAAGCAATTGTGGATTACTTCAGACTTGTCTGTCCCACATAGCAATACATTTTTTCATCATATCAAAACTTAACATTTCTTTATATCTTCAATAGAACAATGCTTCTCATACTATACCAAGCATTAACAACATCCAACTTTTTAATTACATTTTGATCTAATGGCTACAGATAGCCATGGTGCTGGTTGGCAAAAAACAAATAAACAAACAAACAAACAAACCACAGACTTGTTTTAATTTAAACCTCCAGTATCTGTGTGTAGCTATCCTATATAATAAAACCCTAATATGCAAATTGACCAAACAGCCGAATGACAGGTTGCTATGATGCACACTGACCATGAGGGGGCAGACGCTCAATGCAGGAGCTGCCCCCTGTCAGTGCGCTCCGCCTGTGGGAGTGCCGCTCAGCCAGAAGCCAGGCTCACACTGGTGAGTACAGAGGTGGCAGCGGGAGCCTCCCCCTCCTCTGCTGCAGGCAGACATCCCCCAAGGGGTCCTGGACTGCAAGAGGATGCAGACCAGGCTGAGGATGCTCCCTCCACCCCCCACCCCCATGCACGAATTTCGTGCATCAGGCCTCTCGTCGGTAATAGAATGTTCACTTTCTGGTAAGCCACTTTTCTCTCTAATTGCAGGAGGCAATTCCCAAACAAACTGCCAGACGTCAGTGCATTTTTCCCTTTATATACACAAGGGAAAGTTGTATATATAAAGGCAGTTTTCAAATTTCCATATAAATGATTCTAATTTCTTGCTCCTCTTAGCACTGTAACAAAGGAAAGCGGATGACCCATTTCTCCATATATATTTATTTTTCCCCAGGACAACATGTTCCTGTCCGAGCGTGCCTCTGGTTTTGTAGCAGATGAGAGAGGCACATAGGTGTGCCTCCATGGAAATATCTTTCCAGATTTGCCCTCCCATTTTCAAGATGATGTCCAGCAAACAGAGTTGTAGATGCTTCCCTTTCTAGGGGAAGTGACATGATATTGTGATGACAAGTGTTGTTGCCAGCCCGAAAGACTTGAGAGATCAACTCCCATCTGGAGAGCAACTTCCTTAGCTTTTTCTAAAACCCGATGAGCATCCAGATATAGGGATATCTGTTCTGGTCTAGCAAAATTATGCAAGTGTTTTACAGTGGTACCTCGAGATACGAGTGCCCTAACATATGAGATTTTTGAGATACAAGCCATCGAGCGAGCGATTTTTGCTTTGAAATACGAGCAACATTTGAGATAGGAGTCATCGCGCGGATCGGCTGGCTGCATATGACCCACCAGTTTACCGAGACTCGAGAGTCTCATAGTTTCCCACGCCTCAAAGTTACGGAACGAATTAAACTCGAATCTCGAGGTACCAATGTAGTTCCTAAGTTGGCATATTTTGATCCTCTCATTTGGTTATAGATGTTACCTCCCTTGACTGACTGACTTTTATAAAAACATACAGAATATTAATAGGGAAATTCCAAATGTTGTGACCATGTCACTTCCCCCCCCCCTTTTCTTTCTTATCCACTAATTTCTAGTTCTAGAGAAACTCCTTACTGGTACAGCTTAGACTGGATGGAGTGAAACAGAAAAGACCTGCTTCACAGAACAGGAATATATTTTTTTAATATTTTATTGATTTTTTACAGAGAGGAAGGGAGAGGGATAGAAAGTCAGAAACATCGATGAGAGAGAGACATCGATCAGCCGCCTCCTGCACGCCTCACAGTGGAGATGTGCCTGCAACCAAGATACATGCCCCTGACTGGAATAGAACCTGGGACCTTTCAGTCCACAAGCCAACGCTCTATCCACTGAGCCAAACCAGTCTCGGCAGGAATATTTTTAAAAGGACAGGACTAAGCCCTGGCCGGTTTGGCTCAGTGAATAGAGGGTCAGCTAGAGCATTAGCCCACGACTGAAGGTTCCCGGATTCAATTCCAGTGGAGGGCACATACCTTAGTTGTAGGCTCAATCCCCAGTCCCCTGGGGCTGGAATGGAAGGCAACCAATTGATGTGTCTCTCTTACATCATGTTTCTCTCTGTGTCTCTCCTGCTCTTTTCTACTCTCTCTGAAATCAATGGAAAAACATCTTTGGGTGATAATTAACAAAAAATAATAAAATAAAATAAAATAAAAATAATAAAATAAATAAAAATAAAATAAAATAATAAAATAAAACAATAAAATAAAATATAAAATAAAATGGCGAAGGTGCAGTGCAGAAGATGGAAGTGCAGTACTAACAAGGCAACTCATTTTTAAAAATTTTGAGGTTTCTAAAGCAAAGGCGATCTCAAATTACAAAAAGGGCGAATTTGAATTATCTTAATCACCGAGTTAAAAGTGAGAGATAGTAATGACTTTGAGGTAGATATTACTGCTATCAGCAAGTGATTAGATTTAAGCTATAAAAATGATGAAATGGAGGGCAAGAAAGCACTGATTTGAAATTATCTTGCTTTAAAATTCTGATGGAACATTAATGTCCAGTTCAAAGTCCTCAGCATAAAATCCAGGCATGTCCCATCTGTTGGCTCACTTCGAATTTGATGGAAAAACTCCACATTCTAATGGGATAGCAAACCACAAAGTAGTGGTATCTCTGTGAAGAGGTCTGTAACTTGTCTTTTTTTTTTTCCACTTTGGCTCATTCCCAGTTGTTTAGGCTTTTGACTCCTCACGCATTCAGCATTTAACCAATTATTTGTTGGTGGAAGGGGCTGGGGTTGTTTCTCCACACATAAATGGACATCTGTCATCAGCCACTTTTATAATTAGAGAACATCCAGGACACATAGCCCTACCTCCCCCGTTCTCCAACTCTTCATGAGAATGCAGTTGCTCACATAAGTTCTCCCCACATGTAGACTTCTCTGAGACATGGTCATGTAGCAAGTCCATGATTCCTACCCTGGAATGCATCAAAGATGGTTTCACCTTTGAGTTTTTACATCAACCATTCACTCAGAACTGAATGCATCAAAGATGTTCTCACCTTTGAGTTTTTACATCAGCCCATTCACTCAGCACTGAATGCTGAACCTCCAGATCTATGCATATGTCCTTCTTGTCATTCAGTTCCCTGTTTATACTGCCCCTCTTCAGAGGAACCTTCCCTGTCCACTGATCACTATACATTTTCCTGTTTTATTTTATTATTGAATCCTCACTTGAGGATATTTTTCCATTGATTTTTTGAGAGAGAATAGAAGAGAGAGGGAAAGACAGAGAAAAATATCCATGTGACAGAAACACATTGATTGGTTGCCTCCTGCATGTGCCCTGACCAGGGCCGGGGCCAATGAGGAGCCTGCAACAGAGGTACGTGCCCTTGACCAGAATCAAATCCTGGATCCTTCGGTCCACAGGCCCATGCTCTATCCACTGAGCTAAACCGGCTAGGGCTCCTATTTTCTTTTCTTTACAACATTTATGATAATCAAAATAATTTTTTTTTTGCTTACTTGCTTATTGTCTGTCCATCCCACTATATTTTATTCAGTAGTGGAAAATATAAATCCCATGAGGTCCAGAACTTTATTGCTTCTGTTCACCTTTCTTTCTCAAGGTGGCACAGAGTGGGGTGCTCAATTAGAGTTTATTGAAAGTATGCATACTAATGAGAAGGGCTAACATTTCTCTGGTACCAAATAGTATTCTAAGGTAAACACATATTACTGCATTTAATCATCACTGGAATGGTGTAAAGAAATTATCATCATCAACCTCCTTTGCCTGGATCTGTGCTTTCTGACCCAGCTCCTCTTGCATAAATTTCAGAAGCACCTTAAGAAGGAACACAAGGAGTAGTGGGCAGTTCGTATTGGCTTGCTAAATCTAACAGCTCTAGATCCATACACAAACTGTTTGCTTCCTCACTCCTCGCTCCTCCTCCATTTCCATTCCTGCCTCCTGGACCGCATTTCCTTAAAAGCTGATGATGAGCATTAAGAAGACGCCAGGATTGTTGTGTGTGTGTGTCTGGCGGGGGCGGGGGGCGGTTTAAGGAGAGCCAGCCTTTCACAGCAAAATTGTTGGGAGACAGTGAGTAAATGCTAGTGAATGGTAAAGTAGTTCTGAATACACAGTCCCCAAGGCCACACAGAGCTTGAATTGGGGGTCAGGATAGGGTCAGGGAACAGGGACCAGGCAGGCCAGGTGGTCACTGCTGGAGGCAGCCGCTCTGTGGCAAAATGTGCGCTGGAGGCATGGGCAGAGTGCCCTCCCTGTAGTTCTCTTCCCTCCAGTGGACTGGGGACTGCAGGACAGGTCTCCTTGGAAATCATGGCCACTGAATGTGAGCTCGTGACCTGGGTTCCAGAGAGAGGTGGAAAATGGACTGAAACTATAACCTTCCTCCAGGGACACGGGGATGTAAGTCATTCTGTAGACCAGGTCAACTTTGGTTTTCTTTTGTCTCACTCATTGTTCCTCGAAGAAAACAACAACAAAAAACAGAGTGGGCGGGGTTTCAGCTCCTTCCCCATTGGTTGCGAGATTCACTTGGAGCACGTCTATGAACAGAAGGAGGCTGGGGTTTAAATGATGGGTCCAAACCACAGATGGAGTTCACCTCTAGTGTCTTATACAGTAAGGCTCTAAATCACCCTGCAGCTAGAGCTGCAAGGCTGGGTCTACAAGCTGAGGTGGCTGCTCCCTGGACCCTTGCTCTTCCTAACACATCTCAAGGCTTTCTAAAACTCCCACTATAGCCTTCAATTTTATTTCAAATCTGTGGCCACAGTGGTTCCCTGTAAGGAAAAGAATAAAAGCTTCTGATATCTCGCAGGTAAAGGTAATGATTTTCATGTTATGAGCATTTGAAAGCTGTCCGTCAAATAGATCCAGACATAGAAGGAACAGAGAGTGGAATCTCAGAGGGAAGGAGGGAGTGGGTGGGAAGAGATCAACCAAAGAACTTGTATGCATATACAGTGGTACCTTGAGATACGAGTGCCCTAACATACGAGATTTTTTGAGATACGAGCCATCGAGCGAGCGATTTTTGCTTTGAAATACGAGCAACATTTGAGATACAAGTAATCACGCGGATCAGCTGGCTGCACATGACCCACCAGTTTACCATGACTCGAGCGTCTCATAGTTTCCCACGCCTCAAGGTTACAGAACAAATTAAACTCGTATCTCGAGGTACCACTGTATACATAACCCATGGATACAGGCAATATGGTGGTGAAGGCCCAGGATGGCGGTTGGGGGAGAGCTAGAAGAGGTCAATGGGGGAGAAAGGGGGACATATGTAATACTTTCAACTATAAAGGTTTTTTAAAAAGAAAGTTGTTCATCATATATCACACAAAGGAAATAAAAAATACATATATATTTTTTTAATTTAATAAATCTTTATTGTTCAGATTATTACAATTGTTCCTCTTTTCTCCTCCCATAGCTCCCCTCCACGCAGCTCCCACACCACCCTCTGCCTTACCTCCCCTCATTGTCCTCATCCATAGGTGTACGATTTTTGTCCAGTCTCTTCCCGCACCTGCCATACCCTTTTCCCCTTGAGAATTGTCAGTCTACTCCCTTTCTATGACCCTGATTCTACTGTATTCACCAATTTATTCTGTTCATCAGATTTTTTATTCACTTGATTTTTAGGTTCACCTGTTGATAGATATGTATTTGTTGTTCATAATTTTTATCTTTACCTTTTTCTTCTTCCTCCTCTTCTTAAAGGATACCTTTCAGCATTTCATATAATAGTGGTTTGGTGGTGATGAACTCCTTTAGCTTTTTCTTATCTGATCTTCCATTCTGAATGATAGCTTTGCTGGGTAGGGTAATCTTGGTTGTAGGTTCTTGCTATTCATCACTTTGAATATTTCTTGCCACTTCCATCTGGCCTGCATGGTTTCTGCTGAGAAATCAGCTGACAATCATATGGGTGCTCCCTTGTAGGTAACTGTTTTTCTCTTGCTTCTTTTAATATTCTCTCTTTGTCTTTTGCTCTTGGCATTTTATTTATGATGTGTCTTGGTGTGGTCCTCTTTGGATTCCTATTGTTTGAGGTTCTCTGTGCTTCCTGGATTTGTAAGTCTATTTCTTCACCAGGTGGGGGAAGTTTTCAGTCATTATTTCTTCAAATAAGTTTTCAGTATCTTGCTCTCTCTCTTCTTCTGGCACCCCCATAATTCTGATGTTGGTAAGCTTGAAGCTGTACCAGAGGATCCTTACACTATCTTCATATTTTTGGATTCTTTTTGCTTTTTGCTTTTCCGGTTGAGTGTTTTTTGCTTCTTTGTATTTCACATCTTTGACTTGAGTCTTGTGATCCTCTAGTCTGCTATTAGATCTCTGTATATTTTTTTTATTTCAATCAGTATGTGTTTAATTTCTAATTGGTCCTTTTTCATATCCTCGAGGGTCTTGCTAAATTTATTGGCCTTTTCTAGAAAATTCTTGAAACACCTTATAACTGTGGTTTTGAACTCTATATTCAGTAGTTTGCTTTCCTCCATTTCTTTCATTTGTGATATGTTTCTTTGTCTCTGCATTTTGGCTGCTTCCCTGAATTGATAGAGTGGCTTTGTGTGCTAGGTGTCCTATAGGGCCCAGTGGCTCCACTTCTCCAGTTACCTGAGGTGGACTCTCTTGGTGCACATCTTTGTGGGCTGTGTGCACAGTCTTGTTGTAGTTAAACCTTGATTGTTGTTGGTATCACTGGAAGGAATTGACCTCCAGGCCAATTGGCTGTGAGGACTAGCTTTGTCTACGCTGGTAGAACTTCTGTGCTGGAGACACCATTATGAGACAAGACCTGCAAAAGCCACTGTGCTCAGCTTGGATGGGGCAGAGTCTCAGGGAAGAGCAGACAGCATTGATTTCCCCTCAGCCCTGCCCTAATAGGCTCCTGTGTCTCAGTGTCCCGTGGTAATTGCCGCAAGCACCTCTGAGAGAAAGCTGCTCTTGAGTTCTGCCTGTTGCCAGACAGTCCAATTTCTCCCTGAATGAGCCTGGGTCCCCAGAGCCTTGCCCAGAACTGGAGTTCAGAGCAATGGGGAGCTTTTGTCTCCCTCCCGCTTGAGAAAGCCAGCCGCACACTCAGTTGCCTGCCCTCTCCATGCACTTGTGTCTCAGTATCTCTGCCTCTTGCAGCTCCCTCTGAGTCTCAATGTGCTTTTCTCTTTCCTTTTAGTTGTAGAATTTCCACTCAGCCAGCCTTCCTGTGGTTCTGGATGATGTCTGATTTGTCTTTTAGTTGTAGTTTTGAATTTGTTGTGCAAGACAGCAGTTTAGGTTTCTCTCCAAAATACATATTTTTAATTTGTCCATCTTACCCTCTTCTGGAGAGTAATTTCAAAGTGTTTTTGAAGCTCTGTAACAAAGTAACAAATTCATTCACATCTGAGGCTCGCAAGATCATTAGGATACATTATTGCTCAACTCTACATTGATGATTACTGCATCTTCACACAGATATGCAGACCATTAACTTTGTTGAGAGGTGGAAATGCCTTTTTGTAGGAAGACACCAAGTTCCTAAGTACCACAGAAATTCATACAGAAATTTAAAAGAATTGAAGCAACATACCCACTACACATTTATTGAAACCTGCTGAACTGGGTGACTACAAACCAGGATAAAACCATATGTTCACAATCTGGGTGGAGGTGTAAAGTAGAAAAATACGTATGCATGGCACAATGATCATTGAATGATAGATATTTTATAGCAAGTAGGCAGAGAAAGGAAAGGAAACACATTTGCCTTTATTTCTTGAATATATATGTATTGAGTGTCTGAGATGTCCAAGATACGAATACAACAGTACATAAAACACAGTTCCTGACCTCTTGGAGACTTCATGTTGTCAGGCAAGTATTCTTACCTTCTGTTTTTTTAAAATATATACTTAGTCTCAGTTACTATTCCACCAACTCTGAATAATATCATCTTGAGGTATATCTCTTGAAATTTCAGCAGCAACTATAATTTTATAAATAATCCAAAGACATCTCCTTATGCAGATATATAAAAGGACATGGTGAGAGATAGTGATAAAAGTTAGGTTTAAAGGGATAAAGTACCCTGTAAAAGGTTAATAACACAGCTGAAACTCAAATGCAATGTCTATTTTGACTTCAAAGTCCCCTATATACCTTTATACAATGCAGCTTCATAGCTGACTTCACAGTCAAATTGTGTCTTAAAGGATGAGTGTGGCAGGAATGTAATAGAGAAAAAAGGTTACTGCTTATGTAATAAGTCCCACACAAAGAACCTCTTTTTTTTTCATTCATGAAGGTAACATCTTTCAATTGTCCAGATGTATTGAGTTAGTCATACAATTATAGCCTGCCAAATTAGAAAGACCAACATTCTAGGATTTTTAAAAAGTATATTTTTATTGATTTCAGAGAGGAAAGGAGAGGGAGAGAGAGAGAGAGAGACATCAATGATGAAAGAGAATAATTTATTAGCTGCCTCCTGCATGCCCCATACTGGGGATCGAGCCGGAAACCAGTGCATATGGCCTGACTGGGAATCGAACTGTAACCTCCTGGTTCATAAGTTGATGCTTAACCCCTGAGCCACAATGGCCAGCCTAGATGTTTTTTTTTAGGAGTTAGTCCCATGAATTTAATTTTATGTACCTGCAATTACACAGAGAAATTCAGTTCAACAGACTTTTACTGAGGCATCATGTGCCAAGAGAAGTATGCTAAGTACTAGACACATGCTCTCAAGGAACTCAAATAATATATGTAATTGAGTCATTAAAAACATGCAAGTGTAAGAGTCACTGTGTCCTGGATTTTGTTACACCTCCAGTTTCAATGCAACTTCACCTTTCTGATTCTCATCTGTAAAATTATGAGGTCGTATTAGCTGTTCTTTGAGAAAAATTGTTATGACGTGACTGTATTGGAGTCTGGAAAAACATTTTCTTTAAGTGATTGCTTTTCTCTTCAACATTTTGCTGCATTTTATTGTTTGGTACTTGATAGTGAGCAATAACTCTGTCATTTTTTTGCTTTCTCTTGGTTGGCAGGTGCTGGCAGTTGATACAGATAGAAATCCCATACATTTGTATTGTCCAAAGAGGACCATACCCCAAGGAACTCTCTCATTATATGATCATGGAGAAGTGAGTTTAAATGTCCATCCACCAAGAGTTTGGTGGTTTCTTTCTAGAACCATTGGATTAAAACATTGATTCTTTAACACCAGCATATGGATGGACTACATCAGAATCACCTGGGGTGTTAGCTGTTAACATAGATTCCTGGCCTACAAAGTCACCATTTTTAGGGTGCATGATGAAGATTCATATTATAGCAAGAGGCCCAGGCATCACTGATAAGAAAATACTGTAAAAGCACAGGCTATAAAACCTATTTACTTAATGCCCCGATCTCAGAATAGGATCAGATTTAACTCTAAACTGGAATCAGATTTTTTTTTTTTAATTTGCAGGAGTGCCTACCAGAGTTAACAACACTGTCAGAATGTTACTTATTAGACATAAACTAAACCTTTCATTCTGTAGTTTTAAGTTCATTTACTGTCCCTCATAACTGGTACCCTATAATTCTGAACTTAATGACTATGATATAAGCCTAATTTCAGTCACCAGTTTGTAAAACCAATGCAAACAAAATTTGTCACTAGACAGATACTGTAAGCCTCATTGTTTTCAACCATTATTCAAAATCTATTTTCATTAGACATGTCATAAAAGTTTTGTAGTTTATAAGTAATGCATGATCAGTAATAAGAAATCAGAAAATGCAAGTAGATAATAAGGAAAATATAAAAATCAACCTTAATCCTGCCAGTTAGGGTATATTTTTTACAAGACTTTATATATACACTAAAGGCTTGGTGCACCAATTCGTGCATGGGTGGGGTCCAGTCAGTCCACCCCAATTGGGCCGATCGGGCCGGGTGGGGGTAGGAACTGCAGGCAGTTGGTGGGCCAGCCCTGCCCCTGATTGGAGTGGGAAGGGATGATGGGGGGGGTGGGGATGGCCAGGAGGAGGGGCTTAGGGTGGTTGGCCAGCCAGCCCCATCCCCTGGTTGAACTCCCAGTCCAGGGGAGAATTTGCATATTAGCCTTTTATTATATAGGATGTACAGACAGATATATGTATGTGTATGCGTGTATATAGAACTACTTTAAATATTTTTCTGAGTGCTTATAATTTGAGTCTGTATAGGAAAACAAAGTTCATTATACCATGGAAAAGATCACTAATAAATTGATCACTTATAAAATCAGTCCTCTTCAAACATCCCTCCCTGCTGAACAATAGCAACTCTATTCTCCATTGCATCATTGGTCCTTTGTCGACTATTGTATGCTAACAATGCAAAAATTACACATAATTGCAAGGTAAAATTAGAAATCTTGCAAAAGATACAGGATTTCATAAAGTTGAAAGTAGTGGTGGATAACTGCTTCAACATACCAAAGCCACTGACGCATGAATTAGATCAGATACCAACTGAAATGAAGAAAATTTACATGGATTGATAAGGGATGGGTATTTTGATACCAAATTAGTGACGGGTCTTTAGAAGAAACTGAGTTATTCGAATGTTTTGGCAAAAATAACCGTTTTTATGCTAGGAGAATCACAAAGGAGGTGTAGTATGCAAAACTTTTATTGGAGAAATGCCTTAAGTCCCCCAAACAATTCTTATTTCATTCTTTGTCCATTCCAAAAATGAGTGAATAGTCACAGAGCTGTACTTTACAGCTCAGAGAACATGGTCAATAATATCATAATAATTACGAGTGGGGCCAGGTGGGTACTTGAGACAGCAGGGGAACCACTCTGTAGAGTTCACAGTTTTCAAAGCACTATGGTGTACATCTGAGACTAATTCAGAATAATACATATTGAATGTAAACTGTAATTGAGACAAATATATAACAAGTAAATAAAACCAGGTTTGTCTTAATTAGACATTATGTTCTTTGCATTGTAAAATGCCACCTTCTTTACTAATTATATCTATTTAGAATATGTGTATGAAAATTAAATTTGCCTATTTATTTAACCAGACCTATCAGTAGCTTTTAACAAATTTGACCTATCCTTCCTTGCAGTTCTTTCCTACCTTGGTTTCCAGTAAGCTACATTTTCCTGGCTTCCCCTCTATTTATATGGTTACATCCCAGTCCCCTTTTCTAGGTCTTTCCCCTCTATCTGATCCTTCAATGTGGGAGTACTCAGGACTTTTCCTGGGCTTTTTCTTTTTAATTCTCCACAGCTTTCTTAAGAAATATTATCGACTCTTAGGATCTCAACTATTATTGACAGTTTGATGATTCCCACATTTATATTTCCAGCATACACCATTTTTGTAAGATCAAGAGTATATCTGGAAATACCAATCAGAAAGAAAGGATATATGCACCCCTATGTTCATAGCAGCACAATTTACAATAGCTAAGATTTGGAAACAGCCTAAGTGCCCATCTGCAGATGAGTGGATTAAAAAGCTGTGGTTCATCTACACAATGGAATGCTACACTGCAGTATAAAAGAAGGAATTCTTACCTTTTGCAACAACCTGGATGGAACTGGAGAGAATTATGCTAAGCACAATAAACTAGTTGGAGAATGTTAAGTATCACAGATCTCACTTATTTATGAAATATAATGAACAACATAAACTGATGAACAAAAACAGATCCAGAGACAGAGAAGCACCGATCACACCATCAAACCTCAGAGGCAAGGTAGGAGAAGGTGGGGTTAAGGAGGGAAGATCAACCAAAAGACTTGTATGCATGCATATGAGCCTAACCAGTGGACACAGACACCAGGGGGTGAGGGCATGAGTAGGGGGTGGGGGCAATGGGGAGATAAGGACACATATGTAACACCTTAATCAATAAAGAAAAAAGAATAACTAACTTCATACTCTACATTATAGCTAACTCAAGTCCAATATGTTCAAAACTTAACTAATTATCTTTTCTCCCCTTAAATATGCTTATCTTCAAGGGTTCTCAAACCCAACAAATAGTAATACTGTCTGCTCAACTGCTCAAACCATATGCTTATGAATTAATCTTCTCTTCTCCTTCTTCTTCACCCAATATTTGCAGTGAATCAAAGTCTTGTCAATTCTACTTTCCTAAAAATATTTCCAATTGTTTCCTCTCCACAACCATAATTTACTAACCACAAAGCTATTAACAATGCCTATTGCTCTGCTCCAATGGGTTCTTAACTAGTTTTATTGTAAAAGCTTTTGTGTTCACTCCAATATTTTCTCCACATAGCAAAGAGTGAGATTTTAAGTGAAAATTTGATTATTTCATTGTCTCGATCTCATTTCTCTTTGAGCTCCCTAATTAGTAAATCAAATTTCTTAGCATTGCCAGGTCCTTGCCTACTCCTCTTCTATCTCATATTCTACTCCCTTCCCCCACTTTACTCCAGATACACTGGTCACCTCTCTTTTCCTGAAACATAACATCTTTTATTCTGCCTGAGGCACTTGCCCATGTTGGTTTATCAAACCAACCCCCTTAATATAGTTAACGCCTGCTCATTCTTTAGATATCTTAACTGTCACCTTTGATTATGATATTTTGGAAATAGATTATTTTCTTCATTATATAATTCTATAGTACTCAGTGTTCTGACCACTAGTAATTATTTAATTACATGTTTCTTCTGCTGCTAAAATATAAATGTTGTGAGAGAGGGAACAGTGATTGTATTGTTAATTGTTGTGTCCTCACTACCGGGCATATTGTAAAACTGTTGAAAATAAATTACATGTATCAATATACTGCAGTATATTCCACTGATATACAAAAATGAGTTTCAGATTATTGCTCATCATAGTCATCAATGTCATTACTCCAAAAATATTAAAATGTAAAATTGAGAGAGATATATATTTCAATCATGTCTATGACTTAGACCTATACTTCATTGTCTATTGCAATCCTATTTTAAAATGTGCCTGAGCTGTTGACTTGAAAATTTTAATTTGTATTATATACTGCTTGAAAGTCATGCATTATTCATTCAATGTCAAAATGCCCAGAAGTACTTTTAATTCTTTTTATTTCCTACTGTGATTTTTCAAATCCTGCTGGGTCAGGCGGTGTTGACTCATCTGAGAAAATACACTCATTTGACTTCATTATTTGACTTTCAAATAAGAGTTCCTTATATTAAAAAAAAGAAACATTTTCTTTTCGCTCTTGGATTCAAAACCAAGAGCCAACTATATGTTGTCTAAAAGAGATTCACTTTATTATAAAGGCACAGATATATTAAAAGGAAATGTGTGGCAAATGGTGTACAATACAAAAAAAATACAAAAGAAAGCTGGGATGCTTATATTAATATATAAAATAGATTTCAGAAAAAGAAATATTATCAAAAGTAGGACAGACATTTCATAATGATAAACAGGTCAATTCTTTAGGAAGATATAGCAATCCTAAATGTGTATAAACCTAACCGAAATTGAATATACATGAAGCAAAAACTGACAGAAATGAAAGACAACATAGCTAAAACATGATTATAATTAGATATTTCAACATAACTTTTCTCAGTAATTGCTAGAACAAGTAGACAGAACATCAATAAGGATATACAAGATTTGAAGAACTGGATGAACGAACATGACTTACTAGGCATTTATAGAAAACTCCAATCAACAATAGCAAAATACATATTCTTTTCAAATGTACATGGGACACTCACCGAAACATGTACTATCTTTGGGGCCATAAAGCAAGCATATTTAAAAGAAATTAAATCTTACAATGTATGTTTCTCTGACAATAGTACAATTAAATTAGGAATCTATAAGATATCTCAAAAAATCCCCAAATATTTGGAGCTAATATGGATTAGAGACATCATAAGTTCAATGAAGATATATATATTTTTTACTGAATATAAATGAAAACATGGGATATTAAAATTTTTGTGTTGTAGCTAAAGGAGTACTTAAGGGAATATATTTTAGTAAGTGCTTACTATATTAGAAAGGAAGGAAGTATTCAAATCAACAATCCAAGCTTCTATCTTGATAACTAAAAATAGAAGAGCAAATTCAACCCAATGGAAGGAAGAAAATAAAGAAAAGAAACCAATGAAATTGAAAACAGAAAAACAATAGAGAAAAATTAGTGAAACCAAGAGCTAGTTATTTGAAAAGATCCATTAGTTTTAACTAATGAGATCAAGAAAAAAAGGGAAAAGAAAAAAATTATTATTATCAGGAATTAAAGAGGAAATGTCACTAAAGATCCTTCATATATTAAAAGGATAATAAGGAAATATTGTGAACAATTTTATGCCAAGATATTTCACAACTTATATGAAATTAACAAACTCCATGAAAAAATCAAAATTTTGAAATTGACTATAAAAAGGAAAATTTGAATATGCTATATTTTATAAAGACATTGAATTCACAATTTAAAACATCACAGAACCAGATGGCTTCACTGATTAATTCTGTGAAACATTTAAGGAAGAAATAATATCAGTCTTATACAAACTCTTTCAGAAATTAGTATTCCATTGTATGGTTATAGCATCATTTGTTTATTCATCTGGGATGGAAACTTTGGTTATTCCCAGGTTAAGGTTACTATGAATAAAGCTGATATAAATATTCAAATACAAGTCTTCTTATGGAAATATGTTTGTATTTGTTGGATAAGTATGTAAGGAGTGGTATTACAGGGTTTTATGTAAAGTATACGTTTAGTTTTATAAGAAACTGCTGAACTGTTTTCCAAAGTGGTTGTACCATTTAATGTTCTGACTAATAAGATGTGAGTTTCAGTTTCTCCACGCTCTTACCAATATGGGTTACTGTTACATCCTTTAATTTCAGCCATTCTAGTGGATACAAAGTCATATTACATTGCGATTTTATTCATATTTCCTGACTGGTTTTTTAGAAAATCTTTTATAAAATTTCTGTTCAAATTTTTGGCCAATGTTTCCGCAGGTTGTTTTCCATAATTATTGTTACTAGTGGCCCTATGCACGAAATTAGTGCACATTAAAAGGCAATTAATTAGAGGAAATATTTTAATATTGCTCTTTGCCCTTTCTCTATAATAGAAGTGTCACAGATGAAAGAAAATTAGTAAAATGTATATGAAAATCTTCCTCCTGTCAAAGTCTGGGGCGCACCACAGGACCCAGAGTCAAGTCCCCACCCATGTGTGCCTTGAAATCACATGAGACGCAGACCCAGCCGGCCGCACCTCTATTGGCAAGATCCAGACACAGCTGGCCCCACACCAATCAAGCCCCACTGGTCAAGGGCGCAGCCTCAGGCTCTCCGTCACAACCTCAGGCCCCCTGGCTGGACACCGGGGCAGGGGATGTGTCTTGAGGTCCCCCATCAAGCCCTGCCAGAGGGGGGGGCACAGCATGAGATCCACCGCCAAGCCTCACTGTGTGGGGGATCCGGCCTAAGGTCCCCCAGCCAGGTGCCAGGGTGGGGGGCTGGACTCAGTCCCCCTGGCCCAGGCCAGGGTCGGGGGGTATGCCTTGAGGTTCCTTGTCAAGCCCAGCTTGGTGGGGGTACAGCCTGAGGTCCCCTGGCCTGATGCTGAGGTGGGGGCACAGCCTCAGGTCCCCCAACCTGGCCCAGCACCACGCAGCCTCAGGTCCCTGCTGATTGCTCGTTCTGGCTCATTTTGGGAAGCCCACCTCTGCAGTGGACGCAGCCATCTTGTGACAGCATGAGGGTCAATTTGCATATTATTTGTATCTGTTTTTGCAACCCTTTCACACAATCTTTGACTTGTCTTTTTATTTTAACAGAATATTTTAAAGAACAAAAAGTTTACATTTTTATGAAATCCAGTTTATCAGTGTTTTTTTCTTCTATGCCTCATGCTTTACAATTGAATGCTAAGAAATCTTTACTTACCCCACGATTGAAAATATTTTCTCTTATTTTTTTCCCTGTTGCTCATTTCAAATGAATTTTTGTGTGGTGTGAGGTAAGGTTGTTTCTTTTCTTTCTTTTTCTTGCATTCAGATATCCAGTTGTTCTAGCACCACCTGCTATAAAGATTGTCTTTTCTCCATTTAATTATCTTGGCACCTTGATCAAAGATCAGTTGACCATAACTCTGTGGATCTACTAGTATTTCTGGATGCCCTATTTTGTTCCATTGACCTATATGACTATCTCTTGCCAACACCAAATTATTTTGATTTCTGCATCCTTTTAGTTAAGTATTGGAATCAGGTAGTGTAAGTACTCCCACTTTGTTACTTTATTTTTATTTTTTAAATAATTCTTTATTGTTTAAAGTATTATATATACCCCCTTCCTCCACCCAACACCCTCAACCACTTTGTTACTTTAGAAATTATTTTTGGCATTTAGATCTTTGCATTTCCATACAAAATTTAGTATCGGCTTGTAAATATCTTTTAAAATACCCTCTTGGGATATTGATGAGCTTGACTTGAATCTATGAATTATTATGAGGAGAGTTGACACCTTGACAGAACTGGGTTTTCCAACCTATGATATGGTGTATTTCTCCATTTAAGTTTTCTTCAAATTTTTTCAATAAGTTTCAAATGTACAGATTTGCACATCTTTTATTAAATGTAACTTTAAGGAATTCATGTTTTTGTACACTATTTTACTTTTTACGTCAATATCCAATTGCTACTTTATAATTTACATAAATACACAGACTTTTGTATGTTGATCTTCTATCTTGAGACCTTGCTTACTTGTGTATTTCATAGTTCTTTTTGAGATTTAGAAAGATTTTCCATGTATATAGTAATCTCACTTGTGAGTAAAAATAGTGTTGCTTTTTCCTTTCCAATCTTTATGTCTTTTATTTATTATACTGACCTTATTATACTGTGGGGCCAGAACCTACAGTATAATGTCGAAAAGAAATGGCAAGAGCAGATATCCTTGCCTTGTTCTCAATCTTAAGAGTACCATAGGGTTTTTCTGATAGATGCCCTTCTTCAGGTTAAGAAAGTACACTTCCATTTCTTTTTGCTGACAGTTTTTTTTTAAAAAATCATAATTTAGTCTTGCCCTAGCTGGTTTGGCTCAGTGAATAAAGCATCAGCCTGTGAACTGAAGGGTCCCAGGTTCGATTCCGGTCAAGGCATGTACCTCAGTTGCAGGCACAACCAGTTGATGTGTCTCTCTCACATCGATATTTCTCTCTCAATCTGTCTCTCCCCCTCCATTCCACTCTCTCTAAAAAAAAATCCATGGAAAAATATCCTCATGTGAGGATTAACAACAACAAAATAAAACCATGATTTAGTTTTGCTTTTTTTCAAATGAATTTTCTGTATCTATTAAAATGATCATATGGTTTTTCTCTTTCATCTTGTTGACATGATGAATTACAACAATTTATTCTCAAATGTCAATACAACCTTGAATTCCCAGAATAAACCCCACTTGTTTCTGATGCATTCATTGTTCTTCATCTACATTGCTGGCTCCAATTTCCTAATATTTTGTTAAGTACTCTTGTATCTTTGTTCATAACGGATGTTGCTTTGTAGCTTTCCTTTGGATAAATCTAACACTCAGGATGGCAGAATTCAAGATTTGAAAAGGAGAAATATATTTTGTATTATCAGCATCTATATGCAGGGTGGGGCAAAGTAGGTTTACAGTTGTGAATATGTGAAACAGTTTATTCTTGTATTATTATTTATTCATTATTATATTATTTTCCATACAAACAACTATAAAACTCACATTTGCCCCACCCCGTATAATATTTAACGCTACAAGTCTAGTTGAGGGAGGGGAGAACTGTAGATAGAGAAGATCCAAGGATAGAGTCTCAATGTTTGGAAGAATTAGCTGAGACTTACCTTGAAGGGCCCGAGAAACAAAATGACTCTGAATTCAGTGACCCTGATAAAAGAACAAATGATGGGTTCTTTAAAAGTCAGAACTTGATCATCAAAGGGTCTGTAGAGGTCTAAGGACACAGGCTCAGGTGTGCTGGTGTGGCCTTCCTATTTCTGAGTGAGAGTAGGCTAAGATGTCCCCTGGTTGAGGAAAAGATCTGTCTTCTAGCTTCAGAGGAGAACTTTGCTAATTCTGAGGATGGGGTTAACCGAGGCCTTGCTATTTTAAGGTTTAACTTTCAGGAGTGGCTGCATAGGCTTAGGGATGGAAGAATAAATAAGTATGAGAAAATTATCAGAATATAACCAGAAGGACTGATTGAAAGTACATTAAGGAAAAAAACTGAACTGCAAGTTTCTATCATATGTGTTTCCAAAATTAACTGCCCTATGGTTATCTTATGTAAAATAGTAGCCAGAGGACAAAGATGAATTAGAACAGTTCCACAGGGAAACATAGGAGCCCCGATATATGTTTATTTTTAATTAGACACCACAAGGGTTAATTATATGAGGTCATTAGAGGAACAAGTGCTCCAAATTATCTCTCTTATATGTGCAAAAGTGGCAAGTTACAATAGCAGATGTACTTTCCCAGCAACAAAAATACGAAGCCCTATGCTTTAAGTAGAACACCACTGAACTGGAATTGGTCCAGAGGATAAGGAGGGTGATAGGAAATCAAATAAGTTTGGGAATTTCTAACCTGAAAAAGAAGTGATTCTAGGGTGGCATTCAAAACTTGCCATGTAGAAGGTGAAAGAGAATAGATTTGTGTAGCTCTAGTTGGAAAAAGGAGCCAGTTCTGAAAGTTACAGAATTCTTTAAGGTACAGAGCTCATAAGGTACAGCTCTAGCTGTCCAATGATTGAACCGTCTGCTTCATGAAATAATGAGTCCTCTGGTCAAAACAATGTTTAAAAGACAGAATGATTCTTAGTATGCACAGTGGTGACAGTATTGTAGCATTGAGTGGCTGTTGGATAAGAGAAACGTTAAGATCGAATTTAAGATGATTTTACTTTATGAAAAATACTTCTATCTTATGGTATTCAACCCTGCATGTTTATCAATGGAATTGGTATTCCCTTGAAGATTTATGTCATCTGCGTTTTTCTTTTTTCTTTCTTTCTTCTCAGGTCTTTGACAAAACCATTGAATAGTACCACACCGGCTTTTCACGCAGACAACAATCTATGAATGAAAACACTTTGCACACACTTGCACATAATAAGTGTGCAAAATATTTAATAAATGAATCTGCTGTGAATATCCTAACGATAGTATTCAGTTCACATTGTATCATTTTATTCACTAGAATAATATTCAGACACCCTTAACATTCCAAACCAGAAGGCTAAGAAATAGAAATAACAATAATAAAAGCAGCTGAGACTTATTGATCACTTACTATGTGCCAGGCAGTCTTTTAAGCACCTTCCATATATTATTTTAACACAATCCTTTGAGGTAAGTCCTATTGTAATCTTCGTGTTAAAAATGAAGATACAAAAGCATAAAGAATATATGTATTTTGCTCAAACACAGCTACTAAATTGCAGAGCCAGGATTCAAACTCAGGAAGTCCTACTCCAAAGTCTGTTCCTAACCACTTTACCATGTAGTTTGGTATGACTTGATTCCAGATAGTTACATTTAATTACTTAATTCTTTTAAATTAAATAAAAGATAATTTTGCAAATTATATATGTATTTTATTATAAAATTAAAATATTACTTATAAAATTAAAAGTTCTCTTGAACAGCCCTCAAAACTAGTATCCTACCCAAATACAGCCAATGCTATGTTTTCTTCTATAGTATTTTAAGTATTTAAAAAACTTAATTTGTATATACAAATTTATGTATACATGCACGCACAGTTTTTTTTAATGTGTCAGCATAGAAATGAAGTATTTCTCTGCAACTTGCTTTTGTTCAACAATATATCTTAAAAGAGCTTTTTAAAAAATATTTATTGATTTTTAGAGAGATAGGAAGGGAGAGGGAAAGAGAGAAACATGGATATGAGAGCATGTATTGGCTACCTCCTGCATGCTCCCTACTGGGGATTTAACCAGAAACCCAGGCATGGGTCCTGACTAGGAACTGAACTGGCAACCTTTCAGTGCACAGGGCAATGCCCAACCAACTGAGCCACACAATCCAGAGTTTAGAGAGCTTTTCATTACAGTACATACAGATACCCTGAATTACTTTTAACTGTTGTATACTGTTCCATAATTTGGAAATATTTTTAACTGAGTCATTCCCCAATTGATGAACATTTAGGTTGTTTCAAATTCTTTACGAATACATAAAAAGGTGGTGGGGGTACCTTTGTCATGTTTGCTTTTGCTCATATGCAAATGTTACTCTAAGGTAGAGATACAGAGAAGTCAGATTGCTTGCTCATTGAAGAGGTACATTTGAATTTGCCTACAAACTGCTAACTTGTTATCTAAAACTAGTGGCCCGGTGCACAAAATTCGTGCACAGGGGGGTGTCCCTCAGCCTGGCCTGCACACTCTCTAATCTGGGACCCCTCGGGAGATGTCCAACTGCCAGTTTAGGCCCAGGGGGACTAACCAGGGGACGTCCCTCTCACAATCCGGGACTGCTGGCTCCTAACTGCTCACTTGCCTGCCTGCCTAATGGCCCCTAACCACTCTGGCTGATGGTCTGATTGCCTCCAACTGCCCCCCCCCCACTGCCTGCCTGCTCTCTTCCAACTGCCTCCCCTCCCCCTGCCGGCCTGCTCATCCCCAACTGGCCCCCTTCCACCGCTGGCCTGATCACCCCAAACCGCCCTCCCCTCCTGACCTGATCACCTCTAACTGCCTCTGCCTCAACCTCAACCCCGCCACCATGGCTTTGTCCAGAAGGATGTCAGGAAGGTCTTCCAGTCTAATTAGCATATTACCCTTTTATCAGTATAGATAGCTGAACAAACTGACACTACCTAGGAGTGGTGGGAACTGCAGAGGACACAAAAGTTCCTACATAATGTAGAAAGGACTAAAGGCATATGGATAAATGAGAACACCTAGGGAGAGTGTAAACTATAGAATGTGGTGACACCCAGAGCTACAATTCCAGTGTGATCTCTTAGCACTTCACTCTACTATCCCATTATCTGCTTGATATCTCCACTTCTACACCCAACAGACATTTCAAATCTATTGTATCAAAAACAAAACTCCTGATCTGTCACTATGTACTTAAGACCTACCACTATTGTGCTCTTAATGATATCATTATGTTCAAATACACAGTGAATTGAAGTTGGTTCCTGTCCTGAAACCTGTTTCTCTCTCTGGCTTCCCTATATAACTCTACCACTGTGCACCCAACTGTGCCAGCCAAAATCCGAGATTGTTAGCCAATCTTGCTTCATCTATACCCCCAACCCAATGCCCTCCATTTTGAAACAAGACCAAGATATATCATTTCATCCATAAAGATTTCAGTATCTCAAAGGACTCACTTTTTATCACAATTACAATACGATTTCTAAAGATAATGATTCTTTCGTTATCTGAAGCTATTACTGCATGTAAAGATAACACCTATTCCTTAATATAATCAAAGAGTCACTCGGTGTCCAACTCTCTCTGGTTGTCTTCTACATTTTTTTACAATTGATTTGTTTGATTCAGGACCTAAACCATGGACATACGTTGGAGTTGATTGGTATGTCCTTTTAATCTTTTTTTTTTTCATCTATAGGTTCTAGTATTTCTCTTCTCCTTCTTTTCAGTGCATTTGTGGAAGAAATCAGTTCTGTCCTATAAAATTCCCCACATTCGGGATTGAACAGAATGCTCCTCCCCCATGGTGTCATTTAACCTCGTCCAGACTTCCCTAACTGATTAAAATGGCATGGTATCGCCCCTCACCAGGGCCTCTGACCCCTGAATTTTCCTGTACTTAGGTATTGAGATTTATCAGATTTAGATTTAAATTTTAGCAAGAATAGATTATAAATGGGTTTTTTTTTGGTACTTCCTATTGCATCACATCAGAAGACATGTAATAACTGTTTGCCTCTCTTTTTGTGATGTTAATACTGATTAGTTTGTTCATGTGTTGTCAACCTGATCTATCCATTATAAGCTTGTCACCTAAAAATGTTGGCAGATGATCTTTGTCAAAAACTGAATTAATATACTCACTAGTTACAGGGCCAACCCTTTAATTACTTCTTGATTTCAAATCTTCAATAATTTAACTCTCTATAGACTTCTAAGCAGGATCAAATCATCTTACTTTATGATCTCTTTTGCTAAGCAATTTCTCTTTACTTTTAATCTAGTCTTCAACTTAAAGACCAGTTCAGAAAAACAGGAAAGGACTTTTCTATGTACTTAAGACTCACCACTCGTGTGCTCTTTGTGATATCATTATGTTCAAATACACAGTGAATTGAAGTTGGTTCCTGTCTCAGCTATTCACATTTCACATGGGTATTTTCTTTTAATTTATAGACATTAACATAATCTTTGTTGTTACAGACGAAGCAATGCTGTGCAGTTTTTTGGGGGGGTAAGGATTCAGTCTCGGGTGAAAAGATATAGTGACAATGAGTCAGGAACTTACAAATGACCCACCCTGCTGCCAGCATTGCTACAGAATCTCTTGGTGAATAGCCCAGATCCCTTCCAGTAAGCTGCTCAAAATGTTTGATTCCGTTTTTTTATTTGGTTGCCAATTTATTAAGTGGTTAACCTTGGACTGCATCTATCCAGCATTTAATTAATTAAGGCCAGCTTGAAATACCTTTAGAAATCTTAATAATTTCAATACACCAAGCTGGCACATTTATAAGCATCCAGCAATTGCTGAAATACTAAATCATCTTCACTAAGATGCAATAGTTGCCAGCAGAGCATTAATCAACTCAAGAGCTAATTGTTGAACTGAAAGAGTAAAAGCAATACAACACTTCTCCCTCTCCTCACAGTTGAAGAGGAGAAAAGAGGTGAGAATTACAGGTTTGTAGAATTTCAGAGCTAGACAAACCCTCAGAGGCTACTGAATTTATCATCCTTATTGTAAAATGGGAAAAGTGAGACACAGAACAACGAGTTAGTAGCAAAGTCAGGATTAGATTCCATGGCTCCAATACATGAGTATTCTTCATTCCCAAAATACTTTTTGTAATGTGTTTACATTCATATTGATTTTAGAGAGGAAGGCAGAGGGAGAGATAGATAGAAACATCAAAGATGAGAGAGAATCATTGATCGGCTGCTTCTTGCATGCCCCACACGGAGGATCAAGCCCTCAAGCCAGGCATGTGCCTTGACGGGGAATTGAACTGTGACCTCCTGGTTCATAGGTCGACATTCAACCACTGAGCCCTGTCCGCCAGGACCAAATACTTTTATTATGGAAAAGATTCTAACTTATTACTCATTATTCTAATCCACTCTATACTTTTAAAGACAATACCAAGAGGAGACTCTGATGATGCTAAACAGCATTTGTGCATCTAGTATAAAATTTCTGAGCTACATTGTTGCTTTACTCTATATCATATTAGCGCAGAAACACAGGTCATAGTTTTGAAAATGTAATGCTAAAGCCATTTCTTTATTCTAAAATAAAGAAGTAAGAATTTTCCTCATTGCCTTTACTTACCTGCTATAGATACATCCCTGATATCTGGAGTATCAGGCCATAGCAGTACCTGTAGCCATTGAATTACAAACAGTGGTTTACACAAAAAGCATTTCTATTTGGCATTGAACTTCAGGATAGGAGTTTGTGAAAGCACTAAACTTCATTAACATTATGTCTAGTCAAACACAATGGCAATTTCCATTCTCTGAGTCCATACCAGCTGAATGTGTGGCTCTGCTTGTGGTAACATCAGAAGAAAAATAAAAGTTGACTATCTGTGGATTCTGGGAAAACAATTCCCCTATAACACATCAACAGTCTATGAGAGAAAAAGAGAGAAAAGGGATCAGATGCAAAGCAACGCTGGGCCAGGCAACAATAATAAATATTTCAATGGTGCTCAAAGTGCAATGTGTATGAAAACCACCTGAGCCCAGCCTGTATGGCTCAGTGGTTCATAGGCCCAGGAGGTTATGGTTCAATTTCTGGTCAGGGCACATGCTCTCTCATCATTGATGTTTCTCTCTCTACCTCTTACTTCCTCTCTCAAATCAATAAAAATCAATATTTCTTAAAAACCCACCTGAGAAAAATTGCTAAGGATATGTAGATAGTCGTTCCCAAACCATTATGTGTGTGTTGGTTACACAATTGTATACAATTACCAAAATTCATCTGACTGTACATTTAAAATGGATGAATTTTATTGTCTAGAAATAATATCTTCATGCAAATTTTAATACTATTAGGTCATGTTGTATAGAGAAAAAGATCTTGTCCCCAAATCTATGTAGCCATTGAAATAAGCTCAATGAAATTTTATTACAAAAAGCAAACAGTAGAGATGCTAACATTGACCTGAGGAAATACTAGGACAAATATATTTAAAAGAGAAGAATGTGCACCCCTCAGAATGAGATCACCTTATTTCTCAAGAAGTCAATTGGAGTCCCAATTGTTTATAACTTTATTTCATTTATAAATACTTGATATTTTAATTAATTCAAAGTAAAGATTCAGCAAGATTTTTCTCTCTGAGTTATATCTCCATTAAAAAAAAACAGCAACACAAAAAAACACTGTGATGGTTTTCATATTAGTTCCAGCTGTTATAGCCTCCTGTCTGTTAAATGTCATATAGGCTTTTAATCTGTTTTACCCTAGGACTTACTTGTACTTTGAAAAGACCAAAATGCCACACTAGAAAAATCCTCAAGGGAAATACTTTACTGTTATGCTTTCGGCTTAAGTATTCAGAGATGAGTTTTGCATATAACTTTATTTCTATAACTATGAGAAATGAGGCTAAAAATAAATTGGTCAATGACTACACAGACCCCATGAGGTAGGATTGGTAACAGAAGCCTCCATACATTCATTAACATAAGGTAATACTAAGTAGCATAATTCAATGTACATAATGCTGGAGAGTTCCGTCAGATGGTTAGGTAAAGCCTGATACCTGTAAACTGTTAAGCACAGAAATTGGTATACAGTCAATTTGAGGGAGTGGAGTTTGTCAGCAGAGAGGGTGGAGGCAGGATGGAGACAACTATAGTATTGAAGTTTAAGATTGTCACTCTATTACTATAGAGGAGAAATATATGAACACCAGGAAGATTTTCAGTATAGGAGTACAAGCCCAGGCTTAGAACAAGACAGGGACTGTCAAGGGATCTCTAATTTAAGCTGGTAGCTTGGTCATGTAAGGAGCTGAAATAGGGAGCTGTTAAGAGAGTCTATTAAGATGATATATATATTTTGCCCTAGCTGGTTTGGCTCAGTGGATAGAGCGTCAGCCTGCAGACTGAAGGGTCCCAGGTTTGATTCCAGCCAAGGGCACATGCCTGGGTTGCGGGCTTGATCCCCAGTGGGGGACGTGCAGGAGGCAGCCAATCAATGATTCTCTCTCATCATTGATGTATCTATCTCTCTCTCCTTCTCCCTTCTTCTCTGAAATCAATAAAGAAACATATTTTTTTAAAAAGATGATATTTTGATAGGATATTCCAGGAATATATGAATCCTGACTTATCCCAATTATTCCCCCTTTCTATGAGGTCCCTGAGATACATATACGTAGGTGCAAAAGAAGACAAAACAAAAAATGTTTAATTATTAGTTGAGAATTTGAATCCCAACCTTTTAAAAAATATATACTTTTATTGATTTCAGAGACGAAGGGAAAGGGAGAGAGAGATAGATACATCAATGATGAGAGAGAATCACTGATTGGTTGCCTCCTGCATGCCCCAAATTGGGGATCGAGCCTGCAACCTGGGCATGTGCCCTGACCAGGATTGAACTGTGACCATAGGTTGATGCTCAACCACTGATCCACGCCAGCCAGGCTTAGATCTCAATCTTAAAAACTCTTCAGTCGGTCTGAGTCATATGAAAAAAAAATATTTATTCATTTATTTATTTATTTATGCCTAAAGGCTTAAGTGGTTTCGTTCTAAGCCCAAACATGAACCTCTATTACTTTCCAGCAACATGAAAGGCCACATATTCCAATGTCAGGGAAATGGGTGTAAGAAGAAACACTTTACTCAGTACCTAAAGCTAAGTTGTCCTAGACCGCTTTCCCTAGGCTCAGGTATCATATATGAAAAGAGGACAGGAGAGATAGAAAAAGGTAGGTTTTCTCCTAAGAGTTGCAGGCTCCCAGCCATCTTATTATTAAAAACCACTTACTAATATATACCTGTCTTCTATTCCTTAACCATCTGAAATCTGAGGCAGCTCAATGGCACACTATCAGGGGATGGCAACATAAAAGCTAGCTATGAGATCTTGATACTGGTTGTGGCAAGCAACAGACAAGCAAACCAGCCAGAAATTTAATATGATTTTTTGGGGGGGATATGATATCAAAAGCACAGGTAACAAAAGCAAATATAGACAAGTGGGATTGAATTAAACCAAAAAACTTCTGCACAGCAAGGGAAATAATCAACAGAATGAAGAGACAACATATGGAATGGGAGAAGATATTTGCAAACCATACATCTGATAAGGGGTTAAAACAAAAAATATATAAGGAACTCACTACTAAACAATGATAAATAAAAAGATAGATAGATGGATAGATAGGTAGGTATGTAGGCAGATAGATAGATAGATAGATAGATAGATAGATAGATAGATAATCTGATTGAAAATGGGCAGAGGATCCAGCTGAGACTGGTTTGGCTCAGTGGATAGAGCGTCCGCCTGCGGACTGAAAGGTCCCAGGTTCGATTCCGGTTAGGGGCATGTACCTTGCTTGTGGGCACATCTCCACTGTGGGGCGTGCAGGAGGCGGCTGATGGATGTCTCTCTCTCATCGATGTTTCTGACTTTCTATCTCTCTCCCTTCCTCTCTGTAAAAAATCAATAAAATATATTTAAAAAAAAAAGAAAGAAAATGGGCAGAGGATCCATGCAAGTGGCAAAAAGGTATAGAAAAGGTATTTAACATCACTAATCAAGGAAATTCTAATCAAAACTACAATGAGGTAACTCCTTTTATGTGTTAGAAATTATCAAATAATCTATTATTAAATAAGATATTATAAAAATCTATTCCCCAAATCATAAAAGATAACATGTGTTGGTGAGGATGTGGAGAAAAGTGAACACTTGAAGTTGCTGGTGGGAATGTAAATTGGTACAGCCACTGTGGAAAATAGTTTGGAGTTTCCTCAAAAAATTTAAAAATATATATGTCAGATGATTTAGCAATTCCACTTATGAGTACATATCCAAAGGAAATGAAATCAGTGTCTCAAAGTGATATTTGCACCCCCATGTTCATTGCAGGATTATTCATAATAGCCAAGATATGGAAACAATCTAAATGTCTGTCAAAAGATTAATGAATAGCCCTTAGTTGGTTTGGCTCCATGGATAGAGTGTCAGCCAAGGGACTGAAGGGTCCCCAGTTCAATTCTGGTCAAGGGTACATGCCCGGGGTTGCAGACTTGATCCCCACTAGGGGCTGTGCAGGAGGCAACTGATCAATGATTCTCTGTTATCATTGATGTTTCTATCTCTCTCTCCCTTCCTCCCTGAAATAAATAAAAATATTTTAAGAAAGATTAATGAAAAAAATATATATATATATCCTATGTAATAAAAGGCTAATATGCAAATTGTCCCCTCAACCAGGAGTTTGACCAGCAGGCCAGGCTGGCCAACTGCCCATGTCCCCAACTGCCCATGTCCCCTATCCGGGCTGGCTGGACCCCACCCATGCATGAATTCATGCACTGGCCCCCTAATATATATACATATACACTGAGTGGCCAGATTTTATTATGCGTTCAGATACACACACACACAGTATATACTAGAATCCTGGTGCTTTGCACCAGTGGGGTCCTGAGGGGTCCCAGATTGTTAGAGGGGTAGACCTCAGGTGATGCACCCCAGAATTGGGCTTCCTCCTCTTGGTTCCAGATGCATCACCTGAGAACTGCAGCTGCCAAGTCACTGCAGCTCGGCAGCTCCTGTGTTGTGTCTGCCTCCTGGTTGTCATTGTGCATCATAGCTACCGGTTGGATGGTCGAATGGTTGGACGGTCGCTTAGGCTTTTATATAATACTAGAGACCTGGTGCACAAAATTCCATGCACTTGGTGGTGGTGTGGGGGGGTGTCTCTCAGCCCAGCCTGCATGCTCTCACAATCTGGAACCCTTCGGGTAGGGTCCCGTCCCATCACAGCATGGCTCTGGTTGCCCAAGCCTGCGGACTGGTGGGGGAGGGACCAAGAGGTCAATCTGATAGGAGCATGGCTTTGTTCCCACAGCTCCCTCCTGCTACTGCGCCATGGGCACCCGGGGCCCAACAGCTCCCTCCTGCTGCACTGCAGATGGCCGGGACCCAGGATTGTCTTCCACCGTGCCAGTTGGGACCCTAGCCTGGTGTTTGGTCATCTGTCTGGAAGTTTAGGTTATGACAAACCCTGACTTTTTATATATTGAGATATACAGCGGTACCTCGAGATACGAGTGCCCTAACATACGAGATTTTTGAGATACGAGCTGTTTGAGCGAGCGATTTTTGCTTTGAAATACGAGCAACATTTGAGATACGAGTAATCTCGCGTATCGGCTGGCTGCACACGACCCACCAGTTTACTGCGACTCGAGCGTCTCATAGTTTCCCACGCCTCAAGGTTACAGAACGAATTAAACTCGTATCTCAAGGTACCACTGTATATATATTTAAAAGAAGGTAAGCCAGCCATTTGAGACATCATTGATGAATCTGGAGGTCCCATGTTAAGTGAAATGAGCCAAACACAGAAAGAGAAATTACTCTCCGATCTCACTTATAAAGAGAATAAAAAATGTCAAACTCATATATGCAGGGAATGGTGATTGCCAGGGGTTGGTAGTTGGGAGAAACAGGGAGTTGTTGTTCAAAGGATACAAAGTTTCAGTTATACAGTATAAATTCTAAATATGTAATGTACAACAACGACTTTACTGCTGCTATTGTATACTTGAAATTGTTGAGTGGATCTCAAGAGCTCTCAACACATTCACAAAAATAACCATGTGAGCTGATGGATATATTAATTAGCTCAATCATGGCAGTCATTTCACAATATAGGCATGTATCAAAACATGTTTTATACCTCAAATTATACAGCTTTTATTTATCAATGATATCTTAATGCAGCTGAGAAAATCCTCACCCTTCCTCTTGTTATTTTATTGTCTTATATAAATCACTTAACTTTCCAAAGCCTCAGTTTCCACATCTGTTGACAACAGTAATAAAAATATACATAATAAAATTGTCATGAGTATTAAACTTTATACCTGGAACATAATAGGAACTCAATAATTGGCATCTATTATTTTTATACTGTAGTTATTCCCAAACATACTTCTCTAGAAGTATTTTTACAGTAAACAGGCCTAGTGAACCTGCCCTTGTTAACGATGGGAACTCTTGCCAGGAGAAATCTCTTTGTTTTCTCTAATGATGATAAGCATCGCTTTAAAGGAAAGATTCTCCTAGTGTTCTGCATTTCCCCAGTTTATACTTTCTGCCAGAGATCATAGACTTCCAATTTCAACAAACACTTTTTATGAGGATAATACTTAAATCTTCATCTCTCTGGAGACTAGACTGCATTGGGAATGAAGTGAAATCATGTACAGGAGAATGAACAGTCTCCACTAGAAAGTGCTGAAGGAGAAGCAGTGTAATATCAGAGTTTTACTTAATTCCAGAAGTGGATAAAAAAAATTTTGGAAGGAAACAGAGTGAAGCAGTACAGACAGCAGTGTCTGGCACCCAGGAGATATTCAATCAATATTTGTTGACTTCAATAAATGTTGCTCCAATTTAAATGTCCATAATATCCATTTAGTTATTCATTCACAGTAAAATATAATATAATCAGGTAGTAAGAAGTCCTGTTTGCAGGGAGGAATGAAGCAAACAAGAGAATGGAATGGTGAGCAATGCTGATTTAGGGTAGTCAGGGGAGGTCTCCTTGAGAAAGTGCCAATTGAGGGGACTCCTTAATTAAGTGAGAGAGTGAGACGAGCATGTAGGGAGAGAGAGTCAAGGTTGTTGTGATAGACCAGGCAATGTAAGCTGGGTTAAGAAGGATTTCGAGGAGAGGGGGGGAGGTCGATTTTGGGTGGTGTTTGAGGATAATAGGAGTGAGAGAGCCAATACTGAAATAATGCAGATGTCTTTTTATGCAAAGATTTTAATACAGTTAGCCAATTAAACATACTGTTATATATTATACTAGAGGCCCAGTGCACAAAATTCATGAAAACGAAGAGATGGTTACTCAGCCTGGCCTGTGCCCTCTTGCAGTCTGGGAGTCCTCAGGGGATGTCCAGCTCCCCCAGGAGAGTGGGCCTAAGCTGTTAGTCGTACATCCTTAGCTCTGCTGCAGAGGCGGGAGAGGCTCCCGTCACCAACCCTGTACTCACCAGCCATGAGCTGGTTTCTGGCTGAATGGCGCTCCCCCTGTGGGCCTGCACTGACCACCAGGGGGCAGCTCCTGCCTTGAGCACCTTCCCCCTGGTGGTCAGTGCACATCATAGCGACCAGTCGTTCTGCCATTGGATCAATTTGCATATTAGCATTTTATTATATAGGACTAGAGGCCCGGTGCATGAAATCTGTGCAAGGGGGGGATGTCCCTCAGCCCAGCCTGCACTCTCTCCAATCTGGGACCCCTTGAGGGATGTCTGACTGCCTATTAGGCCTGATCCTACTGGGATTATGCCTAAACAGGCAGTCAGACATCCCTCTCACAATCCGGGACTGCTGGCTCCCAACTGCTTGCCTGCCTGCCAGCCTGATCACCCCCTAACCACTCCCCTGCCAGCCTGATTGATGCCTAACTGCTCCTCTGCCAGTCTGTTTGCCCCTAATTGCCTTTCCTGCAGGCCTGGTCACCCTTAACTGTCCTCCGCTGTAGGCCTGGTCACCTCTAACTGCCCTCCCCTGAAGGCCTGCTCCCCCCAAATTGCTCTCCCCTACAGACCTGATTATCCCCCAACTGCCCTTCCCTGCTGGCCTGGTCACCCCCAACTGCCCTCCCTTGCAGGCTTGGTCCCTCCCAACTGCCCTCCCCTGCTGGCCTGATCACCAACAACTGCCCTCCCTTGCAGGCCTGGTGCTTCCCAACTGTTCCCCTGCTGGCCTTATTACCCACAACTGCGCTCCCCTGCTGGCCATCTTGTGGCAGCCATCTTGTGACCACATGGGGGCAGCCATCTTGTGTGTTGGAGTGATGGTCAATCTGCATATTACTCTTTTATTAGATAGGATACAGGTCATGTCAAGATTAGTTCTCAGAATGTAAGAGAGCACCATGAAATATTCTAGGATTAACTAAGACTATCCCAGGCAAATTGGGACATATTATGACTCTACTTGTATACTCATTTTTATACTGAAAAGAAGCAGACTATATAGTTAAAAGCACAAAATTTTTGATTGAGCTCCAAGATGGTCAAGGAGTAGATGGGTGTTACACTCACCTCCTCTCTGGACCAAATTGGAATTACAAGTAAAGTATAGACCCATCAGCCTGAATAACCATCTGAAGACTAGCTAAAGAGAATTCTTATAACTAAGGATTTACAAAAGAAGCCACATTGAGACTAGTAGGAAGGACTGGTCCTGTTCCCACGGGGGTGGCTGAAATTCCAAAGGGAAGTCTTAGCTGCAAAAGTCCCCCCTGAGGAGCTAGGGTCTCAATTTCAAACTAGGCTCCCCATCCCAGAGCACCAGAGCTGGTAAGAGGTGCCCACATAACATCTGGCTGTGAAAATCAACAGGGATTTTGTTTTCCAGGAAGAAACAGGAGTCTGCTAGAGACAGGCACCCTCTTAAAGGGCCAATGCACAAAATCTCATTCCCAGCCACTCATGATGGCCTCTGGCAGAGGGATAACAGACAGATCAGACTAGACTCATGTAAGAAGAGACTAGGGTTTGTGGCTCTGGGGAGAGAACTGAAGGGACAGCCACCAGGACCCCTGTGCTTAGTCCCTCTTTCATACTGCAGATGCCATCTTTCTTCGGTGGAGCAATCATCTCTTTATGTTATCAGCCTGAAAGAATTCCATAGCCCTACCATCTGGACTCCCTCCCACCCCACCCTTTGAAGCTCATGCCCTGCTGAGGAATTAGCTGCCTTGGCTGGGGTGCAGAGTTGTGGACAGACTCAAGGTGTGTCAGTGACTGAGTGACATGCCTTTGGGGCAGGGCCATTCATCTCACTTTCTCATAAACCTGACTGGCACCCCCTCCCTCAATAGGAGATCCACTAGTCCGACCCTCAGGTCTCCTGGTGACCCCAATCTCCCTATTGCTGGCATTGTGACCTGCAGAAATCTGGGAAGAATCTAGGATAGACTAAGTAGTATGGCTCTGGGGTGGTGGTCACTCCTCTCACTTTCCCCCTGCCTAACTGGCACCTCACCCTTATGGGACATCCACTAGCCTCACCCTCCCAACTCACAAGGGGCCCCTCTGCTGAGCTTGGCATTCCAGCAGAATCTTAGATAGGCTGAAGTGTGTGGCTCTAGGATGGGGGCCATTTCCCTCGCAAGCCATGCCTTTCCACAGACAAATATCAGTGTGTTTGAGCCTGACAAACTCTGCTGGCCTCACCCTGATGATTCCCTGAGACTCAGCCCCACCACAAAGGTAGGTATCCAGCAGGTGGTAGAAAGACTTTCTAAACCCTGGGACATTTGCTGACTGGCCTCAGACCCAGCACTGGCACTAAGTTTAAACCTCTATCAATCCAGTGAATACCACTCACCCCTACCTAGTAGTGAGTCACTGAGAACCTACCTCATGCAACTTGAGAACTGTCTGAGGCTCTTTTAGTGACTTAGGAGTTTTGCTGACCTGCTCCAGGGGCTGGTACTAGTAAAAAGCAGCCTTGGTGTTCAGCTTGGTCTTTCTCACACCACCTAGGCTCAGCACAGAGAACCCCAGATTCTGGATCACTGTAGCTCCAAACAGATTGCCCAGTGCCAATCATCATAGGCAGTATCTCACATTGGCCTGCACCAGAGTCCTTCCCCAGAGGCCCCCAAATCATCACACCCAATGGCCAGCTTCAGACAACATCAGAGAAAGATCCGATCAGCTTATAAGAGGCATATCCAAAGGGAGATCTCAGCAGGCACCAGAAACTGCTGAGGTGAATTCTACTTTGTGTGGGCAGCACCTGCACAGCAGCTTGTACACCGTGGTATGAGTTGATCCTCATAGTCAGTCAGCCCAAGGGTCTACCCTATGCACAAATGAGTCAGTAGCTGTCAAGACTCAGTCACAACAGGGAGCCCACATAAAACACATAGGGGACATTCCTGGAGCACCCAGCTCAGGTGACAAAGAAGACTGCAACACTGAGTCGACAGGACACCTACTATATAAGGTCATCCTACCAAGACAAGAGGTCATAGAAGCTCTACCTAATAGACAGGGAAAAAAAAAACACAAAAACACGACATAAAGAGGCAGCCAAAATGGAGACAAAGACTCATTCTCCAAATGAAAGAATAGGAGAAATCTCCAGAAAAAGTGCTAAATGAAAAGGAGGCAAGCAATTTACCAGATTTAGAGTTTTTTTTTTTAAAAAAAAAATGGCTATAAGGATGCTCAAGGAACATAGTAAGAATTTCAACAAATAGATAGTAAGCATAAGGACATAAAACCATAAAAAATATGCTAGAAGGAATAAAAAGTAGGTTAGATGAATCAGAGGATCAAGTTGGCAATTTGGAAGAAAGGGTAACAGCAAGCACCCAATGAAAGCAGAAAAAAGAAAAAAAAAGAATTTTTAAAAAGGAAACTAGTTAGGAACTTTGGACCAGATGAAGCATAGTACATCCTCATCATAGGGGTACCAGAAGTAAAAGAGAGAACAAGGGATCAAGAACCTATTTGAAGAAATTATGGCTGAAATCTTCCCAAACCTGGTGAAGCAATAAGACACAAAAGTCCAGGAAGCCCCAAGAATCCCAAGCAAGATGAACCCAAAGAGGCCCACACCATAGGTAAAATGGCAAAGATGAAAAACAAAGAATATTAAAAGCAGCAAGAGAATGACAATTACCTACAAGGGAGCTTCCATATGAATGTCAGCTGTTTTCTCCAAGAGGATATAGCCCTTGTAAACGTTTATGCACCCAACATAGAAACACCTGAATACATAAAGCAATCCTTGATGGATATAAAGGGAGAGATCAGCAGTAATACAGTCAGCGTAGGGGATTTTAACACCCATTAACATCAATGGATAGATCTTCCAGACAGAAAAGCAACAAGGAAACAGCTGCCTTAAATGATGCACTAAATCAGATAGATTTAATTGATATCTTTAGAGCATTTCACCACAAAGCAGCAGAATATACATTCTTTTCAAATGCACATGAGCATTTTCTAGGATAGACCCGTGGTCAGCAAACTGTGGCTCGCGAGCCACATGCGGCTCTTTGGCCCCTTGAGTGTGGCTCTTCCACAAAATACCATGGTCTGGGCGAGTCTATTTTGAAGAAGTGGTGTTAGAAGAAGTTTAAAAAATTTGGCTCTCAAAAGAAATTTCAATCGTTGAGCTGAAACCAGTTTGGCTCAGTGGATAGAGTGTCGGCCTGCGGACTGAAAGGTCCCGGGTTCGATTCCGGTGGAGGGCATGTGCCTTGGTTATGAGCACATCCCCAGTGGGGGGCGTGCAGGAGGCAGCTGATCAATGTCTCTCTCATTGAGGTTTCTAGCTTTCTATCCCTCTCCCTTACTCTCTGTAAAAAAATTTTTTTTTTCAATTGTTGTGCTGTTGATATTTGGCTCTGTTGACTAATGAGTTTGCCGACCACTGGGGTAGATCACATGTTAGGACAGAAAACAAGCCTCAATAATTTTAAGAAGATTGAAATCATATCAAGCCACCTCCCTGACCATAATGGTATGAAATTAGAAATCAACCACAAGAAAAACACTGGAAAACACACAAATTTGGTGAGGCTAAAAACATGTTACTAAACAATGAATGAGTTAACGAGATCAAGGAAAAAATCAAAAGATATCTTGAAACAAATGAAAATGCGAGCACAAAACCTCCAAGTCTATGGGACACAGTGAAAGCAGTTCTCTGAGGGAAATGTATAGCATTATAGGCCTACCTAAAAACAAAACAAAACAAAAAAAACATAAGAAAATCTTAAAGAAACAATTCAACTTTATACTCAAAGAAACTAGAAAAACAACAAATAAAGCTCAAAGTGAGCAGAAGAAAGGAAATAATAAAAATCAGAGTATAAACAAAACAGTCTTTAAAAAACCACATGAATAAGATAAATAAAATCAAAAGTTGTTTTGTTGCCCTAGCTGGTTTGGCTCAGTGGACAGAGTGTCAGTCAGCCTGTGGACCTAAGAGTCCCAGGTTCGATTCAGGTCAAGGACATGTACCTCCATTGCAGGCTCCTCCCCAGCCCAGGCCCTGGTTGGGGCACATGCAGGAGGCAACCAATCCATGTATTTCTCTCATACCTGTATTTCTCTCTGTCTTTCCCTCTCTCTTTTACTCTCTTTAAAATAAATGGAAAAATAGCCTTAGGTGAGGATTTTAAAAAAAAGAGAGTTGGTTCTTTGAAAAGATAAACGAGATTAATAAACATTTATCCAGATTTATCAAGAAAAAAGAGATAGAACCCAAATAAATAAAATCAGAAATGAAAGAGGAGCAGTAACAACTGATTGTAAGAAAATATTACGAACAACTACAATACATGCTAACAACCAGACAATTTGGATGAAGTGGATAAATTCCTAGAAATATACAATCTTCCAAAATTGGATCAGAAAAAAAATCAGAAAATCTGAATGAACAAATTATAGCTAATGAAATTGAAGCAGTAATTAAAAAAACAAAACAAAACAAAAACTCACAACAAACAAAAGTCCTGGACTTGGCTTCACAGGTGAATTTTACCAAACATTCAAAGAACTAATATCTATACTTCTCAAACTATTTCAAAATATTCAAGAGGTGGAGGGATACTCCCAAGCTCATTTTATAAGGCCGCATTATCCTAATCCAAAACCAGATAAAGACATTACAAAGAAAGAATATTATAGGCCATTATCCTTGATAAACATCGATGCTAAATGCTCAACAAAATGATTAGCAAACCAGATCCAGCAATACATCAAAAAGGTCACACACCATGACCAAGTGGGCTTTATTCTTGGGATGCAAGGTTGGCACAATATCCACAAATCAGTTAATGTGACATAAACAAAATGAGGGAGAAAAATTACATGACCATATCAATAGATGCAGAAAAAGCACTTGATAAAACCCACCACCCAATTATCAGGAAAAAAAAACCCCACAACCTAAATAAGCAATCCCATTTACAATTGCATCAAAAAAATAAATAAATGAAACACCTAGGAATAAATGTAACAAAGAATGTCAGGGACCTGTGCTCAGAAAATTATAAGACATTGAAAGAAGAAATTGAGGAAGATACAAATAAGTGAAAGTAGATGCCATATTCATGGATAGTAAAATATAACATAATTAAAATGTTCATACTACCCAAAGCAATCCTATATTCAATGCGTTTCCTATCATGATAACAATGGCATATTTCACAGAATTAGAACAAATATTACAAAAATTTGTATGGAACTACAAAAGACCCTGAATAGCAACAGCAATCTTGAGAAAGAATAACCAAGTTAGAGGTGTCATGCCACCTGATGTCAAACCATATTACAAGGCCGTAGGAATCAAAACAGCATGGTACTGGCATAAAATCAGACATAAAGATCGATGGAATAGAATAGAGAGCTTGGAAATACACTCATGCCTGTATGGTCAATCAATATTTGACAAAGGAGTCAAAAACATACAATGAAGTAAAGATTGTTCAATAAATGGTTGGGAAAATTGGGACAGATACATGCAGAAATGAAATTAGACAACTTCTTACACCATACACAAGAATAAATGCAAAAAGGATTAAAGACTTAAATGTAAGACTTGAAACCATCAAAGTCCTAGAAGAAAACATAGGCAGTAACCTCTTTGACATCACTCTTCATAATATTTTTTCCAATATATCTCCTTGAGCAAGAAAAACAAAAGAAAGAAATTAACAAATGGGACTACATCAAACAAAACAAAACAAAACAAAAAAACAACAACCAATCCAATCAAAAAATGGGCAAAGGACCTGAATAAACACTTCTCCAAAGAGGACATGCAGCCCTCGCTGGTTTGGCTCAGTGGATAGAGCGTCAGCCTGTGGACTGAAAGGTCCCAGGTTTGATTCTGGCCAAGGGCACATGCCTGGGTTACGGGCTTGATATCCAGTAGGAGGCGTGCAAGAGGCAGCCAATCAATGATTCTCTCTCATTATTGATGTTTCTATCTCTCCCTCTTTCTTCCTCTCTGAAATCAATAATATATTTTTTTAAAAAAAAGAGGACATGCAGATGACCAATAGACATATGAAAAGATGTTCAATGTCACTAATCATCAGAGAGATGGAAATTAACATCACAATAAAATATCACCTCACACCTGGCAGAATGGCTACCATCAATAAGTCAACAAATAAGTGTTGGAGAGGATGTAGAGAAAAGGGACCCTTGTGCACTATTGTTGGCAATGCAGACTGGTGCAGCCACTGTGGAAAACAGTATGGAGTTTTATAAAAAGTAAAATAAAAATGGAGCTGCCTTATGACCGCGAGATTCCACTTCTGGGAATATATCTGAAGAAACCGGGAACACTGGTTTGAAATAATAAATGCACCCCTCTGTTCATTGCAGCATTATTTACAGTAGCCAAGATTTGGAAGCTGCCCAAGTGCCCATGAGTAGATGAGTGGCTAAAAAAAGCTGTTGTGCATTTACACAATGGAATACTACTTAGCCATAAAAAAGAAGGAAACCTTACAATAGCATGGATGGACCTAGATAATATTGTGCAAAGTGAAATTAGCCAGTTATAGAAAGAGAAAGGCCATATTATTTCACATAAATGTGGAATCTAATGAACAAAATAAGTTAACGAACAAAATTCAAACAGACTCATAGATACAGAGAACAGACTGTCAGCTGTTAGAAGGGAGGGAGTTGGGGAGGCTGGGTGAAGAAAAAGTGAAGGTTCATTTTCCGCCAAATACTGCTGGTGGGAATGTAAATTGGTGCAGCCACTATGGAAAGCAATATGGATGCTCTTCCAAAAGTTAAGAATAGTGCTACCATATGACCAGGATTCCTCTTTTGAGTATCTTACTAAATAGAAGCTTCATCCATGGCTTAAATCAAATAACCACAACTCAGAGAGCTTCCTGGTTCATTTGCTTAATTGTTTTGACTTTCCTCAACGGGCGCGCCTTCTCGGTCTCCGTGGGAAGGAGGTGGGGGGGGCAATGGGGAGATATGTATACATGTAACACAATAAAAAAGTAAATAAATAAAAGTGAAGGGACT
Source organism: Lasiurus cinereus (assembly GCA_011751065.1). NCBI lineage: Eukaryota > Metazoa > Chordata > Mammalia > Chiroptera > Vespertilionidae > Lasiurus > Lasiurus cinereus. Next base: position 832,679 of record JAAGEH010000273.1, on the reverse strand, counting down.
AAGCAAAAAATATATACAATAACAAATAGATGCATACAAGAGTATGGTGGTTACCAGAGGGAAAGAGGGATCAGTAGTGACGGAAGGAGACCTGACTTTGAGTGTTGAACACACAATACAGCATACAGATGATACAGTAAAGAATTGTACACCTTGAACCTATATAATTGTATTAATCAATGTCACCCAAGTAAATTTTTTTAAAAAATGTACCTGATATTTAAAAGGAGATGACTGAAAATTAATTCAACAGTTAATCTTAAACTCTGACAGACTGAACAATGGAAAAATCCAGGATTATTATCACATGGTGTAAACATAATCTGATTGAGTTGAAAGCCACAACAAAAGAGAGAGATCAGCTGTATACAAATATCTGTGTGCACGTGTATATAATGTAGCCAAACTTACAGGAGATGTTATTAAATCCAACCAACATGATTTCCTTTTTAAAAGAAAAAGAAAAAGCACAATAGTTTTAGCCATAGTTCCTGGGTCAAAAGCGGACACAGAAAGCCGAAGAAACTAACCAAAGGCCCCATAGCACATAGTGTAGCGAATTATAATCCTTTGCATGGAATTCATCAAGGCTGTCTCCTCCTTTTTTATATTGTCTTGTGTGCTTTTACATTTATTTTTTTCCAATTCAATGTTGCTTCTGGACTTTAGGTAGCCTTTTATGCAGTAATTGCCCTTTACTCTCTCGGTTCCCATCTCCCTTCTGTTTATTTGATGTTCTCTTGAAATAGATTTCAGTGTTCCTACTGTTAATGCCTGATACCACAACCACATCTGACCCTTCTTTTAGAACTCCCAGCATTCTGATTTCTTTGTACACATGCTATTTTATGCAGCTCATCCTAGGCTCTTGCGGCAATTGTTGGGCAAAGTAAAATCACTCCGGTGGCAGTGCAGCTATTACAAGGAGCTTTTTGAGTTATATTTTCTAGGAAATCATAGACCTCTAAAGCATGGCCTCTAACAACCCAATTTTTTTTTCATTGCCTCTTAATTGTTACCTGAAAGGCAGCCCCTGCCTGGGTCAGGTTAGGATTATAAGTGCCCATCACTATATTTTTAGGCTTTTTGATTCCCGTAAGTTGCTTGTCTCTGTACCTCCCCCTCACAAAAGAAGGCATTTCAAGATGAAATTATTACTAAGTAGATTTTTCTTAACTAGCTTGCAATGTGACATACAGAAATACCTAGTTTATTCATGGCATGTTCTTAATTTGTTAACATGGCTCAGATAAGAGGAATAAAGGAGTGCTTTGTTAAATAAATATATTTTTGTATTTAAAAATAACTTTCAAATAAATACTTAAAAAATTGTTGGCAAAATGAATGATGAATTAGGAATGTGTATTATACTTTCAAAATAAGGAAGACACAAGAGGTCCATTTTATAAATGGTACAGAATTCCATTTTTACCAAATAAACAAGTAGCCAGATGTATGGCTCTTAGGGGAATAGAAGTGGCCCCCTCTGGAAATTTCTAATATCTGGGATGGATAGGACAGGAATGGGTCTGGATAATCTGTTCTGGGGCCCTGGCGTTCGGGAAATGTGTTCCTTGTAGTTACAGATCATTCTGGGGACACTAGATCCCCACATAATCTACTTCCTCAGATTAGTCACATCAGAAAGCCCTTTCCCTCCTTTCTGGCTTTTATAGCGGCAGCTCTTCCTCATAGGCATCCCTCCCCCCCTCTGGCTTCCTGTGCATACTGCCTTTCAGAAGAGACATCCTTTTTTTAACTCCCCCCTCCCCCTTCCTCTGGCTCTAACCTATGACAGGCCTTCGGAATAGTCCCAAAGAAACTGTGGGCTAATTCAGTCCTAAGGCCATGCTGTAATTGATTGAGTATAAGAAGTCCAGAGATCCCATTACTTTTATATATCTTTTAAGAACGTTCTCAGTGAGGGGAAAAAGAAAGAAAAGAATCATCTCTGTCCTCAACTCCTCATTTCTTTGATTGACATTAAGGCCAAGTTCAGTTTAAAGGTACATACAACCCACCCAAGTGCGAAACCCTGATGCATGTTACCAGGCAGACACAACACAGAAATTATTGTTATTCAAATAAAAACCACTTTTACCGTGTTGTTTTAGAGACTCCGTCTCACATATGTATTTTACATTAATTCCCTCAAGTATATAACATTCCTTGGTATTTGGGCACAACCTCAGACATGAAAAAGTGCTTCGGCCTTAATGACTCTTACAACATCTCTAGCCTTTATTATCTTCACTTTACACATGAGGAAAGCAAAGGTCCAGGGAGACCACGGAGTAGAGAAAGCAGCAACATGGGATAAAGGATAAAGGCAAGAACCCTGGCCTAGGAGTTAGAGGGCTTGAAGTCTCATACTCCTAACTGTTCCTAACTCCCTGTGTTTTTATGACCAAGTCACTTGCCCTCTCTGAGCTTCCGTACCTGCATTTATAGAATAAGATGACTGGGCTTTCTAAACACTGTTTCAGTGTCATAATCACCTGGGAGCTTTAAGAAAATCCATTCCTTGGCTCCGCCTCCAAAGATTCTGATTTCATTTGTCTGAGAAGACTGTGCTTTTCACAACACCACACTGACTCAGAAGATGCCAATCCGAGGAAAGTCACAAATCCAGTCTGGTATTTCTCTCTGAAGGAAAGAAACCTTGTCATTTAGTATAAGATCCAAATACTGTGGGGCATGTCCTAGAAGGGAGTTTGAAAGACTGAGAGTGTTAGCAGGCATATTCTATCTTTGAACCTCTAGGGGTGAGCTCAAGGGCCCCATTCCATCCACCTCTCTCCCTCTCTCCCTCTCATGGGCAAACACACACACACACACACACACACACACACACACACACACACACACAGAATCATTCCAGTGGAAGTGCTGTAGGAATTTGAAAAAAAAAACACACACAGAGTGCTGATATAAGTCAAGGACAAAATGGAGTTCAAGGATACAACTGCACTAAGAGGTTAGTGAAATGGAGTTTTAGGTGAGAGAAGCAAACTGATTTCTTTCCCATGGCTATCTTTTCTTAACTTTTGTTTTTCTTCCTGGACCCACATTTACCCACCACTTTTTTTTCTCTCTTTCCGTCAATAGAGCTTATATATTAAGATGAGCCTAGAGGCTTTTTCTTCTTGGGAGGTCTCCACTCCCATTGGAAGGGGACCTTTTAGAAGAAAATGCACAGTAAAATTGTGTAAGCCAACTCATCTCTGGTATTAAAAAAAAACAGTGGCTTTTCCCTACTATTTCTCTTTTAGTGTTTCTTTTTGTTCATCGGAGTGGTAACATTTTGAAGGCTAAGATTAAACTGTGGGTCTAGCATAAAAGGGACATAGACTTCAAAATGAGCCTCGAGATGCATGTATGATTCACCTCAGCTTGTCATAATAGAACATACAGGTGACTTGAGGTTAAAGCCCTGTATTAATAAAACGTTGGTGTTTGCCTGAGAAACTCTATGTGTTTTTGGTTTTTTTTTTTACCCTTAGTAACTAGCAACAGCAGTTAGTCACTTCTATGACTTGGGGGCTTCCAGATTCTTGTCATGTGGGTCTCTTACCATCAGAGATATGACCATTCTCTGATAGCAGTCAGTTAAAAGGATTGCTTGAATAGTTGGAGAATGACAACTCATGGCTCATGGGCCAGGATTATCCCCTTCTTCTTCGGAGGCCTGGTCATCAAATACACTTGGAAGCAACACATATTACTTTGATTGTAATGACAACAAGATCCCTAAACAATGAGCAGTGTCATTCCAAAGGTGTCCTTTGAAGGGCTGTGTGTCTTGTCCATCCTGGTCTTTGAAAGAAGCAGCGCTGGTAGTGTTGTGATGATAAATTTGAGGGTCAAGATAAGGATACGGGCCTAGATTAGGATAAAGGGAACAAGGATTTCACTGTTATCAAACCTTAGGCCGGAGGTTCAAAAGGGGTACTAATGAGCACATACGATCCAGCCTAAATGATCAGAGTAGAAGACTCATTTAGGATTCAGAGGTTGAGAATTTTGGCTACGTTCACAAATCAAAAGTCTAGTGGATTACTACCAAGTTTTTGATCTGAGAAACTAGAAGTTTGGAATTGGAATTAAAGGAGATCGGAGAGGCTGCAAAGGTCAGGCTTAAGGAGAGAAAAATCAACAGCTGGGCTTGACCATGTTATGTTTGAAATCTTTATAGATAATCATAGCAGGGATGCGAAATAGGCAGTTGAATTATTGAGTGGGAAGTACAGGGGAGCAGTCAGGCTGGAGATATAACTTTGAGTCATCATGTAAATGGTGCCCACAGAGCAGATTCCAAGAACCAATGGGATACTTGAATCCATGGGATACTTGAATATGAAAAGGTGAGGGAGTTGAGAGGATCCAGCAAAGAATACAGAGAAGGAGCAGACAGTGAGGTAGGAGGAATACCAGCAGAGTCTGTTATCCTGGAAGCCAAATAGTAAAAGTGTTTTTTAGGAGGACAGTGTAGGCAACTGTGTCAAATGCTGCTTGTAGGTCAGGTACAATGAGAACTGAGAAATAATCAATAGACTCACTAAATGGAGGTCACTGGAGAACAGTTTTGGTAGGCTGCATGAAATGATAGCATGATTTCATTATTCACCTTGGAAATTTTTCACAATTCCCTTGTGCTCATAATTTCTCTTTAAAAATATGTATTTATTGATTTCAGAGAGGAAGAGAGAAGGGGAGAGAGAAACATCAATGATGAGAGAGAATCATTGATCGGCTGCCTCCTGCACCCTGCCTCCACTGGGGATTGAGCCGAAACCCAGGCATGTACCCTTGGCCAGAATTGAACCTGGGACCCTTCAGTCCACAGGCTGATGCTCTATCCACTGAGCCAAGCTGGTTAGGGCTCATCGTTTCTTTTTTTTTAAATAATATATTTTTTATTGATTTCAGAGAGGGAATCAAGCCTGAAACCCGGACATGTGCCCTGACCAGGAATCGAACCGTGACCTCCTGCTTCATAGGTCGATGCTTAACCACTGAGCTATACCAGCCATGCTCATTTTTTTCTTATATGAAAAGAAAAAGAAAAAGAATTAAGCCAGTGGAATGCATTCAGTGTTTTTTATCACTTGACCATAGATATGAAACCACATTAACGGGGTGTTTTCGTCATCGTTTAGGTGCTTGACTTCAGGTAAGAATGGTCGATAGGGCCCAGGGAATTATTGTGTATGAGAATAAAGGATAATATAACTCTTAGAATGTGTCTAGCCCCCCCTCCCCCGCCCTCTGAGAGCATGCTCCAGCCTTTCCCCTCCCTCTTCTTCCCCCGGCAATGTGCATCTCCTAAACTCTAAGGCAGTGGTTCTCAACCTTCCTAATGCCGCAACCCTTTAATACAGTTCTTTATGTTGTGGTGATCCCCAACCATAAAATTATTTTTGTCGCTACTGCATAACTGGAATTTGCTACTGTTATGAATCTTAATGTAAATATCTGTGTTTTCTGATGGTCTTAGGAGACCCTGCTAGCTGTTCGCGACCCACAGGTTGAGAACTGCTGCTCTAAGGGTTCCCACAGACTCGAAACTAAGGGAGCAGTGGGCAGAGGGCACTCGTCCCAAGCTACCACCCTGAACCTGACCCCAAGACCTCCTTTCCTCAGACTTCTCTGTGAGCCAAAGCAGCCCGGCCTAGGCTCATTTCTTTCCTGTAACACTTCTAGAGGACCAAAGCAGGCCCACCTACTCTCTCCCCTCGCTTCTTCTAGCCGAGGCCCTTCCTTGTGTCACTGTCCCTAGCTTTAAAGAATGTCCTCACCAAATCCCCTGGACTTGTGTTGTGAAACTTTTCCTGCACGAAGTCAAGAACCCCCACACTACAGGCCAGCCACAGGCAGACCCCCTCTAGGCCGGGTTTCTATTGGTAGCACTGATAGCCCAAGCTCTATCCTCACTGAACTTGGGTTTTCCCCCCTGTACAAATGGGAAGACTGGATTGTGGGTTGCATGTTAGCAGAGGGCCTGTCTAAATGGAATATTTTAAGAATTAGATGGGGCTGAGAGGAGAAACATGAAACGTGAACAGTGAAGGCTGGGGAAACGGATTGATCTGTAAAATTGGTGATTAGTCTGCGAGCAACAAACCCCATGATCTACTTCTAGGTTTCTCTGAATTTCATAAACCTCCCGGTAGTTAAAATAGTAGGAACTTGGTACACCCTCCCATCATCCATATGTGAGAGAAAAGAGAATGTGTCTGTATGGTGCCATCACAATTAGTTGAAATATAAAAGAAAAAAATCCAGTCAACCAACAGAGTGTTTTATTTCCATGTTACAAAATAACTTTGTTTAACCATTTTTTTTCTGAATTTATTAACTTGACCAGTTTTTCTGTTATTGTGCTGATGGAGCGTAAATGAACACATGTAAATTGCTGTACTGTACATGCATTGGCTTAGACATGCTTTTTGAAGAGCTCAATACAATAAAGTTTCTTTTTACACCAAGAAGGCTATCTTGAGACTTCGTTATTCCTCTAGTTGTACTAGAACTTAATTTCCATGTAGAAGGGAGCCCTTCAAAGCACGTCAGAGAATACATAGATCCAGGAAGGCAAATTTAGTACATTTCTGAGCACCACAATAAAGCCTTATGTTCTTTAAAGATATAGTAGGTTATCTCTAAGTCATTTTAAATGAACGTGATTAAAGATGAAAGGGGAAAGCACCAGCCTAGTGTGCACTTTAAGTTCATGTGTCTTCCTCTATCCACACACTTGCCTTGCTGTCGGTAGTGGAGCCACAATGTTATCCCATTGCTGCTGAGGCAGGAGTATGGAGATGTAGTAGGCCTGTCACATGAGCATGAAAGATGAGCTTATCATGAAAAAGATGGTGGCCAACATAATAATACACTCCTTTAAGTGTGTTCTCTTTCCTTCCCTACCTCACTATTCTTTCTCCTTACTCCTACTTCCCTGGGTATTGCATGAAAGCTTCTGCTTTAAACTCCAAGAAACTCAGACAAAGACATCTGATATGGAATTAAGTCATAATTCCACCCAAACTCAGAACTACATGACTCTGGACAGGTTATTTTCCTTTCTGTGCATCTTTGTCTCCAACTATAAAATGTTGAAGTAGATGTTTTTACATCTACTGGCTGAGAGTAAAAGATTGTCAGTGTGAGCGAGGTGAGGGGAAAAGGTAGGGTATTATACTGTCCAATGGTCATCAGTGGATTGCTTACATTTGCATGAGAAGAGTGCACTCAATGTTAACAGCTCCAACCAATCTCAAGTTTCAAAAATAGTTTTAGATCTACTTTCTGCAGAAAAATACCATTAGGTTTCCTGGGTCTATAAAGAGAAGGCCAAATAAACTCTTACCCTCTCTGTCACAAGTGAAAATACTTCTCTACTAGCTCTACAACATAAGCTGTCTGAGAAATGGCAACTGACTGCAAGCACATTTTCAAAGGGAGTAGTGAAAAAGTTTATAATGTCACCATGTCGGGAAGCAAGACAGCTAAGATATGATGTCCATAACTATTGCTTCACTCTTAACATAGGAGCACATTTGTTTCAGCTCTTAGGCTGGAGGTGGACTGGAATTAGGGAAATGACTATATACCATTGGAGGCTTGTTATACCAGCAGAGTTTACATCATGCTCCAGACTTCTATACCTGACTCTGGAGCACAGACAGACTCAGGAGTCAGACACATAGGTTCAAATCTCAGCTCAACCATTTACAAGCTTGGTTACCTTTTGCAAGTCACTTAGCCTCTCTGTGTTCCAGTTTTCTCATCTGTAAAATGGCTACCGGGACAGTATCTACATCATAGAATTATTGTGAGCATTAAATTAGCTAATATTGGTAATGTGCTTAAGATCATGCTTAGCACATAGTAAGCACTATGTAAGTGTTCACTTCATTTATTATAGCTATCGTGATGAGGGAAGATGGGCTGGAACCAAAGAAAAACTCTTGGCTAAAGCCATATGAAATGTATCAAGGGACCAATATGTAGAAAGCAGTAGAGTTAGGGGGTAACAGATGACTTAACTGCAAAAAAATGCTAAGCAGGAAACACCCTCTAAATATTCTTGTTTATACAGTACATGACACAAAGTCGAAAAATAATGAAAACAGAGCCTCTCGGCAGGATTTAGAGTTCTTTCGTATATATTTTAAATATACATGTGCAATACATTAAAATATATAGAGATGTGTGAATATATATATTTACAAAGGTTATATATATATATATATATATATATATATATATATATATATATATATAATCACAGAAGGGATACATATGCACACTCACTCACACGTCCGTGCGCGTACCCCAACAGGACCCATCTATACGTAAACCAGATGCAGTCCACATCAGGCCAACTTGGACACAAGTGAAAGCCCTGACTCAGCAGCAGATTGCAGATTGCAACTGCATTTGAGTAACCCTTCAGTTTCTTCTACCAAGTGTAAGGCCATTTAGAAACACACTGAGAAGAGCTCAGCTGGGTATATGGCAGAGCCCAGGACCCCTCTGGCAGTGCACAATTTGCCTGAGTAAGGACTGCAGGATTGGGTTATCAAGGAGCTATCAAGGAGGAGGGACTTGCATTGCTTTGGGCCCTGAAACTAATAAGCAAACATCCATAGAATAACATTAGCTCCAGGAACAAAGCACTAGTGTCATAGAATCCTTATATATCTCAGCACTAAGCAAATATCAGGCAGAAGCGGAGAGAAGTGTGTGTTGCTACTCATCACCATCCAGCTTGACCCAGAGAACTGGGCACAGCTTTTAAGGGTATATAAGTTCAAAGTTCAATCAGGCAAATTTATAAGATTAACAACAACAACAACAACAATAACAACAACCAAAAAAAAAAAGTACTTAAAAATTAAGGGATCTGAAAGCAACGTAAGAGGTTACAGGTATTGGTTTGGGTTTATAAATTTTCCAAGAAGCCAAACCTTATATATGGCACCATTTGCAGCAATATCATTAACATTATTAATAATCATCATAACATATTTATATATACAAAAATAGAGCAAAGCAATTCTAGAAGAGGAGGTGAACATGAAGGCGTGGAGCTGTGCGCAACCCAAATGTCAGTACACTTCAGGAAGATTCAGAACCAACAATGACTGAGTGGCACATATTTCTATAGTACACTTCCAACAGGGTGACATCGATGTTCCCTTCTTTTTCGTCCCCCACCCCCCCGGGTATGACTATACATCTCTCCCCTACCTCTCCACCCTGCGATACACATCCATGCACACTTTCAAAGAGATGATATATAAAGTTAAGAGTCTGGAAGTCTTAAACTAAGTTGGAGCACCTTCATTTCAAGCAAGTGCCCTCAATCTCGGAATTCTGTAGTGTTGGATTCACTTACAGAGGGAAACTGCATCTAGTTCTCGCGTCTTTTAGCATCAGTCTTTCGGAGCCTGCCATCATCACCACAGCCGTTTTCAATCCAAAGGTATTCACAGCACAGGCTCTCGGTCCTTTGAAAAAGAGAAGTCAGTTCTCTGTATCATACACCCTTTTTCGTCTCAGCTTTCCACTGTTGCTGAAATTTAGGTTCTCAGACAATTGTCATTGTAAAGTCAGGAATAAGCACAGTGTGTGCAGCAAAAGGAGGCGCGATGGCAAAGATACAGCTTGGTTAGGACTTCTTTAAATGTTCTTTTGTTTGTTTGTTTGTTTGTTTGTTTTTGTTTTTTTTCCACACAAGCTTCTACAAGGTGACAGAGCCAAAGGTGATGTCCGGTGGGGGTAGCCCCAACACCTGGTAGTTAATTAGCTACCCACCTTGCACTGTATAAAGATCACCACACGAACTTGGCATGGTTCCTGAAAATTGAATGGGAATGGCTTTCTGTCATTGTTAATAGAGCCCTCAGAGAAAAGTCCCATGACTGAACATGGAACGGGGTAGAGAAAATGGAACTAGGAGTCAGAAGACCTGCATTCCAGTCCCAACTCTGCTATTAACTCAGTGTGTGGCCTTGAGCAAATTCCCTTCCTATCTCCAGGTCTCAGTTTTCCCATCTGTAAAATAAGGGCATTAAACTAGATTAACTGTTAAGATTCCTTCCAGCTCTACAGTTTTATGACTTTTGATGTCCATTATTAAGGCCTGAGCCATGCAGTCTCAGGGCAGTTAGCTTCTAAGAGAGAACAGACCTCTTTGATATCCTTTGCTTTGTTCATTTAGCTATAAAGCACGTCTGCCTTTGGCACTTGGGTCAGACATACGAAGTTATGAGCATCCTGATTTACTATACTACTCAGCATGCTAGTGGAATCTGTCAGTACTATAAGTTCATTATTGGGAAAGGGAGCAAAACTCCAACCAATTAAACCTGGAAATGTAAGATACTTTTGCTTCATATGCTCACAAACCAGTTAAGTGTGGTTATGAGTGCACACACACACACACACGTCAGGATATAGACTATTGCTAGTGATCAGTCCGTTACAGTAATCCATTTCCCTTAATGAAAATTAGTAAATAGTATAGCATAGCAAAGTTTGGCGTCAAAGGAAACACCTACAGAAAAACAGCACTTTGGGATGTGTTAGAGAAAGGGGGACAGGTAGAGAGAGCAAAGACAGATCAAACAAGACCGAAACACAAGCACAGAAAGGATTAGACTGAGGGGGTGGGGTGGGGAAGGAAGGTGTGAAACCAGGGAGGGAGACCGATGAAAAGGGGGAAAGCAGAGTGGGTGAGAGTGAAGGGGGGAAGGAGTCCCGAACAGAGTGATGAAAGAAGAGGGGAGAGGAGAAAAAGAAGACTAAAGAAGAGAAGGGCACTCAACAGGGAGGAAGGGTCAGATTCCCTGGAATAGTGAATGTTGTTCCACGTGGGCCTGTGAAAACCATCTAGAAGAAGGCTTTCAAAGGCACAGTGGAAAGCAAGAGTGACGCTCAGAGCCTGCATCGAGAGGCTTTGCACTGGGGAGCCCCTAAACCTCCACGTTGCTGGCTCTGCCAGTCCTCAGTGTCCAAATCTCATGCCGAAATATCACCTGAATTTGTCATGACAGCCATAAGGGCTGAGATGGTGGGGGGCGAAAAGGTTGGAGAGGGGCGGGGGTAGATACTGTGAGAAAGAACAAGGCATCCTGCACCAGGATGTACTTGGCCATTCCCCTGACACTGCAGGAACAAAATTGGTGAGGCCCTAGCTTTGGCTACTTTGCTCCTCCTTCCCCTCTTCAAAGATGAGGCGTTTGCATTACTGATGGGGGCTAGAAGGAGAAAGCTCTGGATCCATTGGGTGAGGAGGTCATACCGACTTCTCCTGGGCCTTGGGGAAGGGCGCACTACCAGAAGAGATTTTTCTGCACACAGTGTTGGTGTGCCTCTTACAGCGGCAGCCTGGTCGCCGGAGGCTATCATAGCCCTGCTGGCAGAGATGGAGGCATCCACGGGTAGGCAGGTAGCAGCACAGGCAGGGTAAGAAGAGGGAGATGAGGCTCATGGCTGCCCAGCGGACAAAGCAGGAGCTAGGCCCACAGGAGCAGGGCTCATCCGCGCAGTTGTCTTCATCATCAGTGGAGCAGTGGTAGAAGAGGCCCTTAACACAGCAGAGACAAGTGCCATAATCGAGGAGGCTCTCGGCAGAGCAAAGGCAACGCTGGTTGCACAGCCAGCAGGAGGGGAGAGGGCGAGATGCTGTGCAGAGGACACACTTGCAGCGCCCACACTCCTCGCAGATGAAGAGGTGCTCACTGGGGTGCATTGCAGATTGCTCATCTTCCCCCTTCAGAGCACCATCAACCTTCGGGTGGGCCCCTGTTCCAGGCTGGGTTCGGATGATGGACTGGCCTGAAGGTGAGGGTGTAATGCTGGCCAGGAGCCTTTGATCAGAGGCAGTGGTGCTATGGGACATGGAGCTGGCAATGCTAGATTGGCTCAGATGCTGAGGCAAGGGCTGCAATTGATGGCACTGGCTGAGACTGCGGGGGAGAGCAGTAGGCATGGCAGCCAAGGACCAATCAGATTTGTGGGTTTGCACAATAAGGGAAGGGCTGGAGAGGGCCTGTTTACAGGGGGCTGGAGGCCGGTCCACATAATCATTGCTAGCATGAGTAGAGCGCAGCTGTTCAATAGGCAGGATCTGTTGGAAGTCATCTGTCACTGCAGCATCCATTTTGCCTTGATTCTTGAGTTCTGAGTGGCTTTGGGTCAGGATGGCACTTATGGTGATAAAGAGCCCTTGTATTTACATAGACCTTAGGGAACATCAGAAAATCCTAGGAGAGAAGAAATAGGAACAATTAATGAGAACACACAGGCATGAGTACTTTGCAGGGAACCTATAAAGCTCGGGCCCTATCACCACCACCACCTTGGATCACTTTACGGTAGATTTCATGTCACATATTTATTCTGCAATGACCTCACCTAACTCTTTACAGGCAAGTCTGATCTTCCCATTCAGACTATAAAACACTCTGGGAGCAAAGATGGGATCATTGATTTCTTTTGTATTCCATCATATGACTAGGGTCACAGGAGCAGCTATCTCATTCAGATGTTTGCTAACAGAGACATCTAGGCCTTCGGCATCAAAATTCTAATAAAAATGGACCCCGATTTCAACCCCAAAGGCCACTCCCTGAGGCAATGCTGATGTCAAAGAGAAAGCCTCAAAAGTCTGCTGTGCATTTTCATATATAAATTCCCCTTCCATTGAAATTTGTGAGAAGCATAAACAAACAAGTGAGCAATGACATTGCTTGTTTCAATGGATGGAGGCAAGCAAGTAAGATGCAATAATGGCAGAGATGTGGCAGGGACGCAGAGGGCAGAGATGAGGCTATCTGCAGAATAATAGGAAAAATGGCTTCCCAGGAGGAAAGGATGCCAAGACGAATCATCCTACAGCTCTCCTCATCTTATAGGCTGATTTAACTTACTGAGGAGGTAATTCTTTCTAAATGGCAGTGTGGCTCCACAATCAATACATACATACATACATACATACATACATACATACATACACTTGCATATATACATGGAAGTAACACTGGGGCTGAAAGAACCATATAAGATGAGCCCTGAATTATTTTAAATATCACCTATGATTATACTTATTACCACCCTAAATCAAGTTTTATTGATGGAATTTCCTTGGCAGAATCTGCTTGGAGTACTTTTCTCTATCTTTCCCTTACACAATATAAAAAAAAAACTGGCTTTCTTAAAGAGCAGCAATGTTCTTATATGAGATTTAAGCTAAGAAAGCACGTGCCGTCTCTCCACTTCACTACAATCCAGAATAGTTGGTGGCTATTCCCTGAAGGATTTGATTGAGCCTAGCATTGTTAATGGTGACCATTGTTAATGGTTACTGGATTGCACCAACGGAAGACTGAACAGCCAAAAAGGTGTACACAAGGAAACCTAAACACAAATCTAAGAGTCATCCTGGAGGCATTAGGACCTAGGAAACATCATGCACAAAGTACATATTTGAAATCCATCAGATTTCAGGCGTCTCAAAATAGATTGATTACTCACACTACTGTATGGGATGGAAAGCTTGAATGAGTAATAGAATGAACAAGTGAAAGAGCATAGTGCTTGATTAGGCTTCCATCAGAAAGCTAACGCGATACTGAAATATGCCCCACGTTCAATAACAGGAAAACTAAGGATGCAGTTCATAAAGGACGCAGTGGCTAATAATAGGACCAGCCTCGTTGCCTTTTGAGGCTATATCCCCATGCAAACCTGCTTAGTTTAATTTACATCTGTTCATTTTGTGAAAAGAAGATTTAATTTAGTTAAAAATAACTTTGCTGGCACAAAACATCACAGAACCAGTGTGTGTTGTTTCAGTGTTATTTAATGCAACGTGGAGAATGCAGATAAACACTATGGAGAGTCGAAGCCACATATCCGTATAACTTGCTTTGCTTGGACCCGTTTCCCTCTCTATATAATTATAGGGATGGACTAGGTGATTCTGAAGGACTGTGCCCCATTATTGTTTATGATTATATAACTACATCATTTGACAAAAGATTTATCTTCGTCTACACCTACATCTTCAATTCTTGAGGGGATCTAAGCAACATGGCCTTGTTTATATATTTGGACATTCAAAGGCAAAATTCCCTTTTATTCACTGGGACTCACAAGCCTCCTAAAGCCTCGCACCTCTACCTTTGTGGTGTCTTTATTAAGATTCATAATCTCAGCACTAGAAAAGAACACTCAAATAAACAAGGACACATTGTTCAGCTGACTTGCAGGGTATGTGGATGAAGGAGCTATGGATTGGGAAGAATCTTTTGACAAACTTATAAGGAATAGATTTGTTCACCATGGATCAGGGAAAGAAGGTGAGGGGCCCTTCAAGTCCTTTACAATGTAAGAACAAACACACACTCTGGATTCAGTAGACTCGTTGGTTTCCCAAAGGAAACCGGGTTCCAAACCTACTGAAAATTCCAAGAATCAGTGACTCCAAGGAAGGCACACAAGGTCTCAAAGCTCCAGAAAATTATCATATGGGATTCCAGGATTGTCACCAGGTTTCTCAGGGACACGATCAGAAGGTTGAAAGCTAAGCCTGGGGAATATAGGTCATAATAGAAATGACTCAGAACCATGTCCAAAGGGATCCTGTCTGGGCAGAAGAAGGGCATGTGGTGTTTGGGTTGAAAAAGTGTATTTAGAATTGATGAGATTGCTGCAAGATTGAGGAGTTGAGATGATTGGTTAAATGATTAAAGGAAGCTTTGGACATCAATCTGGGATGATGAAGTAAGGGGAATTGACAGGATACATTCAGAAGGGTGTTTTTTTTTGTTTGTTTGTTTTTTTGGGTTTTTTTGCCCTGTAAAACCTTTTTTTAGAATGGACCATGGAAGATCTGCAATACGGTGGGCAGTAGGACCTGGGTAAATTCAGGGTGTTGAGTAGGATAAAACAGGATTGGATGACAATAAATTGTTTGCCATTCTGGACGTGCTGAATCCGATCTGAGCTAACAGGATGAACTGAAATAGATACTGTAGGGGAAGGTAAGAGGGGGGAAAAAGTGTTGAGAAACGAATAGGCAAGGGACTGTTTGCAGTACCTAGATTAGATGAAAAACTACGACTACATGCATGTTTATGATTTAGAAATACACCCATTAAAGGCCCATTCATTGTGAGCAGCAACAGTTAAGAAACCGACTGTGCTGTTGGTCAATTGCATTTTCTAGTAAACGAGAGACAGAATATACATATCACATATTATTAAGTAGGAGCCAAGGTGATTAAAAGTCTTGGCTGTACATTGATGGGATCTAGTGATTTCTGTCACGTAGTGCCTCTGCAGTAATGAATGATGCATTGTAAACCCACTCCCATCTCAGTCCCTCTGGCCAGGTGCTCATAGCTTTCTGAACAGTTTTTCTGTAGCCCTGAAATCTGCTATGTTCCCCCTAAACAGAAATTCCTTTTCTTGTGTCAATTTAGGGATGAGAAAGCTAAATCCATTCAAGAAATTCTGCTTGTTAATGAAAGAAGAAAAAAAAAAAAGCGCTTTCTCCTTAGAACCTAAAATCTGCCATGTTGAGACTAAAGTTGAAAACTTCCCTATCTAAAGCCCTTCTAGGCTAACCCCTGAAGCCAGTTCTGATTTCTGTGATAAATCCTTTCTGATACAATATGATTCACCCTCAATTTCAAAGAAGCGGGGGGCAGAGAAGGAGAGCCTGGCTCCTGTTTGCTCCCACTCCCTGGGGTTCAATGCTGTTTTGTGCCTTCCTGTGTAACGGCTCTGGGGTGTGTTGCCTTTTTCTGTGCTCTGCTGTTATATACACTCCTTCTCAGAATAACTGAAAGCAAACATAGGGGGAATTTCTGCTATGGCTTTATATGTTTTCTTAGTTCTACTGTTCCAAAGTCTGCTCTCTCAAAATCCCTCTCTGTGCAAAAGCATTTGCATCTCTATCACAGCGCTCCCCCCTTACAAATACCAAGTTGTATATAGTTTACATTACTAACCTCTCAGCCACTGACTGGGCCTCACTCCTACCGCATACATCTTGCTGGAGCTGCCAGGTTCTCACCACATTTAACTCTTAACTTGTCACTTTGCTCCCCTAGTCCTATTCATGACTTTAATCGTTTCATTAAGAATCAGAGCTATTTCTTTCCAAGCAGGGAGCCTCACAGTGTTAAGAGCTCGCATTTTTAAACATCTAGGTGTTTTAGTGATGAGCAATTCAGGAAAATGGTAATATCAAATGCATCCACATACTTCTAATCCCGAAGAAAATGATGGTTGTTCATTTTAAGAAGTACAAAAACCTTCCTTTGGACCCCAGATCGTGTTATGGGAGGCACGAAACTTAAGATCTAGTCCCAGCTCTATCTCTGCTTTGCTGTGTGATTAGGCGCGAGTGACTTTTGTTCCAGGCCTCAGTTTCTTCATCTGCAAAACCAGGGGGCACCAAAGGAAGGCTGTAAAAGCCCCTTGTTTTCCCCGAGGCTCTCAATTTTTTTTTATGCTGGCCTTTTAGGTTGCGTTTCTCTGTCTCAAAGGTCTTTCATGAAGAATGAGTCTCCCTTCCTTTACATTCTTTCCTTTCTCACCACTCGGCTCCTCAACGCGGAATAAAATCCCTCCAAATCCAAGTCACTCAGATCACTATCTTGAGGGTTTCACGGCTAGAGAGAGCAAAAACCAGAACACGCGCACACCAAATGTGTAGAATATTACAGTCAAGTCTTAGTAAATGTTTACTTAGAGGTACAGGGGGGAAGACCAATACTAATACTTCCTTGTGGACAAACTGCTAGCCTGTTCCTTATTTGTATGCATGTATGCGGCTCACTTGTTGGGAGCATGATTTAACACCTGGTAGATCTACATTCATGTGATAGCCCATTAGGTTACAGTGAAGTTTTAATGCGCCCCGAAAAGCAACAGTCGTTCGCATTTCAAAAGAGATTTTCTGTTTTTTTAAGAGTCCAAGGTGTGTTTTCTGGTCATCCGACGGGGTTTGCAGCATGCAGAGGTGAGCGATCCTTAGAATCAGAAGAATGGAGAGGACTGGAAATCACTGCCCGAGGTCTAATCGAACGCCTATTGGCTAACTAGACATGCTCACAGGTCCTCACTTTGGACATTTCCATATGCCACATAGAGATATGTGCCCATACCCCCAGGCATGGATCCAGAGATTTCTAAATCATTGCTCTGACTCAATGTAAGTAGGGGGTTATGCCGTGTCAGCTTGCGACATTTCTACCCAGGGCAAGGTGATGTGATGAAATCTGAACGATGCACAGCCCAGACTTGTGAGCCAATAGCTGACTAGCCCCACGCTGACAGGATACCCGCTGGGCAGCCAGACTGGCCTCAGCATGGGCTCCCCTCCATCCTCAGTGTGCGTGGTTAGGCTGCGCTATAAGGCACTCGGGCACGCATCAAAAATGCATGGAAAGGTCAACAGGCTAGAAACGAAATTGACATTTGGCCACAAAAGGGTTATTTTTAAGTTCCATTTTGATTTATAAATACCCAGTTAAGAACAGGCTTCTGCAGGAGCCGATTCATTGAAATCTCAGTTACATGGTTTTTCATTTCATTTTACCCACGCGCTTTGCGTTTGTGCTCGTGCACACGCGTGCGCACACACACACACACACACACACACGAACACGAACACACACACGCACACATACACGCACACACGCGCGCGCACACCACACACACACACACACACACACACACAGACGATGGCTGGAATGAATGGCAATCTGTGCATAGAAAGAATTCTGGGGTCCTTAAGATCTAATCGGTATGGCTTACCTTGAGGGAGGGATCTATCCATGCTGAGAAAAGCAGAAGAATTAATGCCCCATCTGGCTCAAAAGACCTCTTCTGAGTCTTTTAGGCTTCTCCAACCTCTTTTCAGAAAGTCTTGAATGAAAACTCCTTCACAGGCAGTGGAGCCAGAAACAGAGATAGTTCTGTCTCGGTCTGGTTGGTCTTTCTGACACAGCAGAGAAAACGGAAAGGAAAAAAAAAAAACGGTGGTGGGGGGAGGAGAGTCAGACCTGTAGTGGCAGATACTTTGTATAGATTTTCCTTGCAGATCTAAATCTTGATGCACGTATTCCCCAAAGAAAGCTCAGCAGGGTAAGTTGGTTCGCCTCCTCCTCCTCTTCTTTCTCCTCCTCCTCTTCTTTCTCCTCCTCCTTCTCCTATTTCTCCTCCTCCTCCTCCTCCGCCTCTTTCTCCTCCCCCTTCTCCCCCTCCTCCTCTTTCTTTTTTCCCCTCCTCCTCCTCCAGCCTTTTCCTTCCCCTCCTCTTCCCCTCCCCCTTCCCTCCTCCCCTTCCTCCTCCTTTACCTCCTCCCCCTCCTCTTCTGCCTCCGCCTCCACCTCCGCCTCTGTCTCCTCCAATCTGACAGATGAACCGAAGCTGCAGAAACTGCAGTTGTAGACACAGGGTATCTCAACAGAGCAATAGATACCGATAGTGTGTGATTATTTATATAGCGCAGGGTGTGTTGGTATATAATCTGCAGAGAGCGGGGGGGGGGGGAAGGAGGGAAGGGAGGCGAGATTGCAGTGCGTTCAGCCGAGCTAGCTGGCTGTTTTGTGAATGTAGATGATTTCTGGAGGTCTTGTGAATGGGTTAGAGGGGAGGAGGGGAGGGAAGGGATTTATTGCTCCTTGTTATAATTTCTTTCTCTCCCTCTCTCAGTGTCGTTTGTTTTCCCGGAGCTGTAGCTCTTAATGCTTGGCTAAGTGGCGTCATCCAGTTGAAATTGAATCGACCCATTAGAACTCCCCATAGGAATCTCTGTATCCGGTCCCTGGGTAATGACTGAAACAGGATTTAAAGGGGAAGGGGGGCGGGGTGGAGAGTAACAATTTTAAGGAGGCCTTATTTAAATATCTCTGCCAGCCACAGTCCTACAGAGCCACTCAGACCTTGCTGAGTGATTGCAGCTTCAATCAGACGGAGACAGAGCTTCTCCTTTGTTTAAGGGTTTCTTCCCACGTCTTTTCTTACATTCATGCCCACTTTTGCAGCGCTAATAAAGATTATCCATCCGTCATCCATTGGGAAACCATTAACCAACGCACTTTCCCTTTCTGCCTTTAGTATGTCATATATTCGACAAATAGGTTCGAAAGCCTCCCTTTGTGCTAGGTGTTGCGGATTCAATAAGAACCCCTGTTTCCAGGGGGAGTCTCGATGGGGCTGCCAGGCTTCTGAAAAAAAAAAATCAAGCAGCTTTGGACATTTTGTCTGCAACCAAAGGACGGAGTTTTCTGTAAATGATCCTCCGTTCACCGTTTAATTCAATGGGAAGGGGGTCTTCCTCCTGGGCATCCAGACAGAAGCACTCGGATTGAAAACAAGCCTCATATTTAAAATGAAAGAGATCTGATTTCAAGTCCTGCTTCAATGGACAAGTAGCAGGAGCTTGACCATCAACATTCTTAGGATGCTTTGGTTATCCCATCGATAAAATTGAGAAGGTAAATGGTGACAGTTAAGAGTAAAACAAACCTGAGACTCAGGAAACTCAGATTCTTAATCTTACTCTAATTCCTGGCGTGACCTTTGCAATTTACTTTGCCTCTATCTAGTGCCTCTATTTCTACATACAGGAGGTGATCTGATTAGGTAATTGCTAAGATACCTTCTAGCCCTGACATTCTATGTACACCCTTCTCAGGAGGGTAAAGAAAACACGAGATTAAAAACATGAATGCTTACATGGGTCTGCATGTGCATGGGAGTGCGTGCGTGCGTGCGTGGCAAAGTTGTTCCACACTGCTTTGTTGATGTGTTTGTGTGTGTGAATGTATACACAATGTACATATCCATTGTGTGTGTGTGTGTGTGTGTGTGTGTGTGTGTGTGTGTAATTTCTAAACAAATCAGAATTTCCAGAGTCAAAAGATTTTCCTTTGCAAATTCTTCTCTTTTTGTGGCTCACACATTGACTTGAGCTTATCAAAATTACAAAAACCATTAAAGCTAATCTGTAAATTCTTCCACACAAGAGGATAGATTTGCTGATGTTTCATCCACCATTTTTAGCAGGTATTTGTTGTACATCAACTTTGTGCAAGCACTGTGCTTATGAGATTCAGGTCAAACAGACCAGGGTTCAAATTTTGTTTCTCACGTTATGAGCTGTCTGACTTTGGGCAACTCAATTCTCTCCCAACCCGTTTCTTCATTTTTAAAATGGAGGTACTTACATCATAGGATTGTGCTAGTTCCTGTAGATTGAATAAAGTCTTGCATTTAAAAGGTATTTCACGTGTCTGGAATATAGTAAGTGCTCAATGAGCAGTAGATATACATATTGAGAACTTTTTCTCACCCTTAATGTAGCCTATAAGGAGAGGCAAGAGATTATTTCCATATGAAATCCTTTTGCTTTTTAAAGTCCAGCTTTACTTTTGAACACATAGATGCTAAATATATCTTCCTTAAATGTGACTTCTTTTCACGCTTTATTCCCTTGTTCAAAAACTTATTTCTAATTTCTAGAGCATTGAGTCTAAATTACTCTGCCTGTCAATCAAGTTATTCTCCAACTCTATACATTCTACTTCTCTTCTCTTAACATAAGACAGGTTGAATGTTTCGATAAATACTTGTACTGTTTTTTATCTGTGGCTGGATGTCTGTGGATATGGAGAGCTGATTAATGCATTGTTCTGTTTCATTTTATATAGGGGATTTGATCATGCATGGATTTTGGTATCTGTGGGGATTTCCGTAACCAAACCCCTTGTTGATACTGAGGGATAACTTAAGTTTTGGGGGAGTCATAAGTTATATAAGGATTTTCAACTGTTCAGGGGGTTGGTGCATTGTTCAAGGCTCAAATGAGTCATTAGATATTATTTATTAATACATAATTAATAAATGAATCCTTGCTCTCCAGGAGCTCCTACTTTGTCAGGGAAGATAACAAATGGATAAATATCATAAAGGATAAGTGCAATGGAAGGGGTCAGAGAAGAAAAATAACTCCTCTAGTATTGAGGGGGTTGTGGAGTGCTTCCTAGAAAAGGTGACATTGAAATATAAATTTGAAGGATGAGAAGGACATTATAGCCAGTAGGAATAGCATGTGCAGAAGGCAAGAGGTAGCATGAAGGATGACAGGATGAACTGAACTGCAAATAGAACCATCACTGAATCTCCCAAACTCAGTATAATACCTGGAACAGAGAAGATACTCAAAAAATATTTGATAGTCAAAAGAAGAAATAAAAACTATTGCAAGCAGAGATAGCATAATGAACAAAGACACAAAGATGTGACAACATGTTTTATAAACCATTCTAAGGAGGGTGCCCTACACTCATAGCCTCAGCAAGTCAAGAGCAGAAATTTTCTCTAAAAGGCACCACCCACATGTTTTATTCATATTCCTGGAATGTTCTAAGCTTATTTAGGTTTTCCTAAATTGTAGCAAGTAGAAATAGATTATACATGAAACACCAAGTTTGTGTGATAGTCCAATTCGGTGTCTAAAATAATCATTATCAGAATCTTCATCCATAAACCAAATCAAATATCAAATTCTCTCAACCTATAATTATAACCAATTCTCTCTTATTTTGTCTGCATGAAGCATGTATTCTGCACAAATTCTGAAAATATTTCCTTATTCTCTTTTTCCCAGAATAGAGTCCAAATCCATTTGAGAGCCTGTTAAGTCCTATATGAGGCCAGTTCTATCATCTCCTTACTCAGTCTACTGGAGTCAAGAGTAGCTCTTTAGAAGTACCAGATGAGTCCTAGCCGGTTTTGCTCAGTGGATCGAAGGGTCCCGGGTTTGATTCCGGTCAAGGGCAAGTACCTAGATTGCAGGCTCTTCCCTGGCCCGGGCCTTGCTCATGGCGCATGCAGGAGGGAACCAATTGATGTGTTTCTCTCAGATCGATATTTCTCTCTGTCTCTCCCTCTCTCTTTTACTCTCCCTAAAAATCAATGGAAAAATATCCTCGGATGCAGATAAAAAATTAAAAAAAAGAAGTACCAGATGAAAATATATGGGCTTCCTGACTCAGCAGTGGTGATGCCAGAAGAAGTAGGTAATGCCAAGGAAATAGAATTTCTTAACCAAAAACCTATAGGGTTGGCGATAATTATTTTCTTTTCCACAGAAGCTGGCAAACAAACATTGGAGCAATATCATCAATAATAAGATAATGGTATAGAAAAGTCAGAGAGGAAAAAAAAGACCTGGGAGAGCACAGAATTATAGAATGGAAAGACAATGTGGTCCTGTGGAAAGAAAGCTGCATTAAGAGTAAGGAACTGTAAATCGAGTATCCTAACCTGCTGGGTGGGTTTGGAAGGTCATTTCTCATACCTAGGCCCCATTTCCCTATCTGTAACATAGTATGCTTCAATGTAATTAAATAAAACAAACATATACTGAGTACCTACTCAGTGTCAGGCAATATATTTGATGTGAAGAAAGACACAGAGATGAATTGTGATACAATATACCATCAACTAGGCCCTCAATACATACTGGTTGAATGAATGAATGAATGAATTATTGAGTGGTCTTATCCTCTCATTACTCAGTCTAGTAGAAGATATAGATATAGATATAGATATAGATATAGATATAGATATAGATATAGATATAGATATAGATATATATAAACTGCAATACAATTGAACATTAAATCAGATAACAGATAATTGTGGCTTGAATGAAGATAGGAACAGTGTGGATAAAGAAAAACGGATGATCAGTAGAATATAGAATAACTAAGACTTTGACTTATTATATGTAGTATGTTAATTGCATCATTACCTGAAGTATGAAGGGAACATTTAAAATACCTTTGAGTACATTGGGTTTGAGATGCCTATGTAATATCTAAATGGTAATGTAGGTAATATTAAACACGGGTTTTGAGCTTAAAAGAGGATATGGTTCAAGAATAGAAATATGAGCACTAATAGTGTACAGATTTAAGTCATGTGATTAGATGAGTCTAGCCAGAGAAAGTGTGCAGAACATTAGACTGATAGAAAGGTAGAAGTCAAGATCCCAGAGAGCACAAGTATTTCAGAAATTGGCAGGAAAGAAATCTATAACATAGACTGAGAAGGGATGACCAGAAATGAGTCAGGAGAATCATGAGTGTGTGGTGCCTGGCAGCTAAGAAAGTATATTTAAAGTTGAATGATCAATGATCAATTGCAACAGATTGGTCAAGTAAGATATGTACATAAATGATATGAAGTATCTACTGGTTTGGCCATTTGGAGATTACCAGTAAATTTGGTGGAGAGTATAGAATTATATCTTTCAAGCAATAATTCTCAACCAAGGCTGCACATCCGCATCATATGTGGACCTTGATCAATCTACATATTGCTAAGCCTCACCTCCAGAGATTCTTAGTCAGAAACTATTGGGTGAGATCCAAAGAATCTGCATTTTCAAAGAGTCCCATATGGCTCCTGAATGTACCATGCTTTCTCTTACCTCTAGACCCATTACAAACACTATTTTCCTTGCCTGGAGTAATGGAAACACCCAAATCTACAATCTCTGGTCCAGACTCCCTAGCTTAACTGTAGACCCAAATATCCAACAGCCGACCAGACATTTCCACCCATCATCAAAGGAGATGTAGGGTAATGGAGTTTGCTATTTTATGTGGTGGTTATGGAAAGTCTCTCTCATTAGGTGTCATTTGAGCTGAGTCTCGAATATGAACATGGAGGCAACAATATATGCAAATCCCTGAGGCCAGCATGTGCTTGGCATGTTCTAGGAAGAACAAGGAGATTAGCATGCCTTGAGTGGAAGGAGTAAATGAAACCAGCACAGGGCTGGATCATGTGGAGTCTTGTAGGCCATGCTAACAATTTTGTATTTTGAGAAGCTACTGTAGGTTTTTGTCTAGAGGAGTGAGGTAATATGATAGGTAATTTTTAAAAGATCACCATGGGTGCCCTATGGATACATATTTGGGAGAGGGACTTAGGGTGGAAGAAGGGAGAATAAGTAGGAGGTTATTGCAACAGTTCCAATGAGAGAGGAGTAACAGTGGAAGTGATGAGAAGATAGAATTGGAAGTTAGAATTCTAGAACTCTGTTTACATTTTCTGCCATCAAAATACCTGTGGCCTATGTTTCCATTTCAGAGAAAGGCATCACCTACATATTCCCAACACAAAATGTGGTGTGTGTGTGTGTGTGTGTGTGTGTGTGTGTGTGTGTCTTAATGTCTCTGTCTTTAATGTATACTGACTTTGGCCTGCCTGCATGCCCTAAGAGGCACAGGCATGCCATCACCACAGAACTTACCTCTAGGCCACTTACAATGTGCCTCAAGTACATCTTTTCATATGGCCTGTCACACTTCCCACTGGGCCCCTGTGTCCACATTCATGCACCAAAAGTGTACCATGGTGGTGGTGAATATTCTGTTGAGCATCTGGCCACATGGTGTTTAGATTCTGGTATTTACATTGCAGAACATTTCCCTGCTTTACATATAGACCAGCATCCCCTTCACTTTTTCCAGCTATGCAACATTTTTTTCTCCATATTAATGGCGAGGTTTAAAACAGCAATGAGGTAGAGACAAAGCTGAGAATGGCCGGAGCTTTGAGGTCACTGATGTGTCCATGTTCCACACTCTCCTACAAGGGAGGACAGCCTGTTACAGGTGACAACAGCACAGAGGATTACATTCGGTTCTGGGAGCAGTTTATTTTCAGAACTGACATCCTACCCAGTACTAAATATAGCCAGTCTCTTCCTTTCAAACAAGGGTTTCTTTTCTGTTAAACTTCAATAAAGCTCTTAGCTCTGTATTACAAAGTCAGTCTCCCTCCCTCCCACCCTCCTCCCCACCCCTCTCCACTACCTTTATGAAACTTATTATTGTTATACTCCCTCTCCCCAACCACCTACTTTCCTTTCTCTGGCCTTCTTGGTTTCTTCTTCTTCTAAATATCTCCTCTTTCCTAGTTCTCTCCTCTGATTTCTTGATGTACTTCACTATCCCTTCTGGCCACTTTCCTTTTGATGTTCCCAAATTTTTAAAAACACAGTCTCTTATGAATGCCCTCCCCCAATGTCTTAAGACTAAAATGAGATATCTTATTTATTTTTGAATCTTCCCTAGGCTGAGGATAGCCATGTTTGCCTCATGTGCCAACTGATTGGCGGATGATATTAATGACATGCCAGTATTTATTGAGCATTAACACTGCATTTTTCTGAGTCCTTTATACATAGAACCCTAATTAAAAAAATCCTCTAAGTATGGAACTAAAATCCTCCCCATTTTAGGATGGGACAACTGGGGCCAAGAGAGGTAACGGTAAGCTTCCTTAGGCCAAATAGTGAATATGCCATAAATGGAATTTGAACTTAGGCAGTCTGACTACAGGGCTCACAATTTTCACTCCCTTGCCATGCTACTTCTCTATAGTAGGATTAGTGTCTATTGTATGCCTACTAAATAAACAGGGAACAGAAGGGTAACAGCTTCTAAAATAGCTTTCACCTGACTGCAAAGATTGTACTCTTGTTAACTTTGCTTTTACTCAAGCAAAAGGTGAAGGTGAAAGAATTCAGAGAAACTGGGATAAAACATGAAACGAACTAGAAAGGGTTTTTGCTTTCCCTTTTTCCTGCTTGTTTTGAATTATAATCCTGAGTTTTAGGCACTAGTACTCTCTTTATTCTCTAGTTAGACTCTGTGACTTCATCAAGGCACAAACAATTTATACACTTATATGGCAAATTCTGCACCAATTACAGCGGATGACTGGTTATATTCACACAATGAATTACTACTCGCCAATACAAATGACTTGTTTTAGTCTATTACTATTACTCAACCGTCAGCCCCTGATTATTATTTGTAGAAAGCTTCCTGAGCAACTTCTCTAAAACACACGTTTTTATACACTAGCTACCATGTTATCCGAAAATGAAGGAACTGAATTCATTGATACTATCATCACAAAAGATAAAATACTTCGGTTTAAATTTAATGAAAGAAGGGCAAGATTTGTCCAGTGAAAATTATAAAATGTTGGAAGAAATTAAAGATCTAAATAAGCGGGAAAACATTCATGTTTATAAATTAGAGCAGTATCAGGACAATTTAATGGGAGAAAGAATAGTCCTTTGAACAAATGGTGCTGGAACAGCTGGATAGCTACAGGCAAAAGAATGAAGTTGGACCTCTGGTTCCAACCATATACACAAATTAACACAAAATGGATGATAGACCCAATGAAGGATAGGCCTAAAACTTTGTGACCTTGAATTAGGCAAAATCTTCTTAGATGTAAGAACAAAAGCACACATGACAAAAGAAGAAATAGATCAATTATACTTCTTTAAAATCAAAACTTTTCTTTTTTGCTGTCAAACATATCAAGAAAATAAAGTTACAACCAATAGAATGGGAGAAAATGTTCACAAGTCACATATCTGATAAGAAATGTGTTTCCACAATAGACAGAGAAACCTTCCAACTCAACAACACAAAAACCCACACAAATAACTGAATTGAAAAATGGGCAAAGGATTTGAGTAAAGATTTATCCAAAGAAGACATAGAAATGGCGAATGTGTGATGGAATACTGCATGGAGGTAAAAAAAAAAAAAAAGAAAGAAGGAAGGAAATTTTACCATTTGCAACAGCATAGATGGATCTGGAGAGTATTATGCTAAGTGAAATAAGCCAGTCAGAGAAAAACAAGTACCATATGATTTCACTTGTATGTGGAATGTAACGAACAAAATAAACTAGCAAAATAGACTCAGAGATACAGAGAACAGACCAACAGCTGTCAGAGGGGAGGGAGGTTGGGGGATGTTATAGGTGAAGGAAATAAGCACCAAATAAATAAATAAAACCTCAGAGACACAGACAACAGTATGGTGATTACCAGAGGGAAAGTGGGGTAAGGGCAGGTAGAAGAGGGTAAACGGGAGATAAATGGTGATGGAAGGAAAGTTGACTTGGGGTAGTGAACGCACAATACAATATACAGATGATATATTATAGAATTGTACATCTGGAACCTATATAATTTTATTAACCAATGTCACTCCAATAAATTCAATTAAATATTTTTTAAAAGCATGAAGGCAGTTGGACCTCTGGCATAAACATTATTTTTTTTAGCACTTTGCCATTGGCCTTTTAATTTTATTTATAATACTTCGTGCTTTGCAAATGTTTTAAATTGTTATGTAGTTACACTGATCAATCTTTTCCATTATGAGATTGACATCTAGCTTTGGGCCATATCTTCCCCATGTTTTCTTCTAGTATTTCTTATATTTTGATAATTTCATTTTTTGCAATAAATCTCCGATGTATCTGAGTTTATTTTGGTAGAGAGATATGTTAGTAATCCAGCAGAGCTACCTCACAGGGATGTGTAGTTTATGCACTGTACAGAGGTGCCTTTAGGGTATTTTCTTTTACTTTAAAGCTTAAATCTTTTTTTTTTTTTATGAAGATCTGTCTAGGCACATATCATTCTTCCCATTATTCCTGCTTAATGGGCTCCTTAAATCTGAACACTGAAGTCATTCTTCAGTTTAAGGAAATTTTAGTTCAGTATTTTTTTTTTGATTCCTCATTCTCCTCTCTCACATTCTTTTATTCTTTTCTGTCCTGTTTCTATCTTTGCGTCTCCATTCTCTTCCCTTCACTTCCTTTTCTTTCTGGAACTTTCCTTAAACAGACACTAGGTTTCTCATAAAGATCTATTCGTCCCTTAAGTTTTCTTAACTTTTGTTTGTTTTTTTTGTATTGAATCCTGGGAGAATCTCTGTATTCAATTTTCCACTAAGTTATTCATGGGTAAATTTTGGCAATTATGTTTTTCATTTCTAAAACCTCTATACTGTAGTAGACACTTGTCATATTTGTGTCTGACCAACATATAATGAATAGCCTTTCTATAGTTGGAAAATTCTTAC
The DNA here is from genome assembly GCA_011751065.1 of Lasiurus cinereus. Classification (NCBI taxonomy): domain Eukaryota; kingdom Metazoa; phylum Chordata; class Mammalia; order Chiroptera; family Vespertilionidae; genus Lasiurus; species Lasiurus cinereus. Next base: position 804,666 of record JAAGEH010000273.1, on the reverse strand, counting down.
ATTATAATTTTTACCGCTCAAATGTTGAAGTCAAAACTCACACGTCTGTACTGAAACTAAGATGTAGAAATATGACTTAGGTCTACCAATCAGATGCCCTAACATGACACTTTGATTTGGAATTGAAGACATGAATAAAGTAATACTGTGTGTTTTTTATTTTGCTGGAATAGGTGGTAGTGAAGGAACTTGGCTTTAAAGGATGGCAGAGATTGCAAGGTCAAGTTCTTAATTAAAGTAGTGGCATCAGTGCTGGCAGCAGTGGCTGTTGCAGTAAAGTCAATTTCTTGGCATCTAATGTGGAGCAACAGTTTTTCTTATCAGGCAAATTCTGTGGCACTAGTCCTAGGCAATTGTTTTTGGAGACTGAGCTTTAAGATTGGTTTTTCAGCCTTTCCTTAATAAATAACTGTACCATGTACATAATCCCAATTTCAGCCTCCCCTTCTCAAACCATTTCTTTCTATCTTTTCTGCTCACGGCTTCTAATGCCAGATTCCTAACATCTCACCCTACTGGCACCTCCAATCCATTAACCCTGCTACTTGTTACTGCTACTTTCCTTCTCACTTGACTTTGTATTTCATGGTACATCATTATAATCACTCCCAGGCATATACCATTAATTCTTTTGCCTCTCTTTTCATTCATCTTACTCACCTGGGAAAAACCCAAACCTGATTAAATTCAAGTCTCCATTTATTCTGTCCCCATGTCAACTGCTTTGATCCATTTAATTTTAGTCTTCAAATTCATGGCCATTAACCTCAGAGGGCCTTTAGTGCTGCCTGGCAATGCTATGACATTTCATGCCCACTCTCCAGATGACTGTTTTATGCTATCTACTCTCTCCTTAATCCTCCAATATGTAATACATACTCCATTCTCACTCTCACCGGATGACCCTTTTAATAAGCTACCCTTGTGAAGGTTAACAATGACTTCCATATTGCTCATTGCAAAGGATAATTACCAGTCTTCATCATACTTGACTTGCCCGTATTTTAACTTTAGTTTTATTGTTGACAATCTTACAGATGTCCATATACTCCCCCCACTTTGCCCACCTCCATCCAAGCCCTATACCTCCTTCTCTTGGGCCATCACCACACTATTGTCTGAGTCTGTGAGTTATGCATACATGTTCCTCAGCTACCTTCTCCTTAAAACACTTCTTGTACTTGGCTTCCAGAATACCTCTGTATACTTCTCCTATCTCACTGGTTAATTCTTCTCAGTATTCTTTGGTGATATTTTAATATCCAGTTGCAAAATATTGAAGTAATGCAAGAGCCAGTCTTTGGTCCCTCTTTTCTTCTCTACACTCATTCTTTAGCTGATCTCATCCAGTCTCATGACTTTAAATGCCTTCTATATATAGAGGACTCTCAAATTAATATCTATAGCCTAAGATCTCTCCCCTGAACTCCAGAATAATATATTCCACTGCTTACTCAACATCTCCACTTAGATGTCCAATAGACATCCCCTACTTAACATGTCAAAAAACTCAGTTCGTTGTGCTCCAACAAAATAAATTAGTTCTGCAATTTTCTTCATTAGAATAAATAGCTCCTTAGTTATTCTAGTTCCTCAGGCAAAATTTTCAAGTTATCTTCATTCTCTCTCTCTCCCCCTCCCCTCTCTCTCTCCAAATTCAATCCACTAGCAAATCCTGTCCATATTTCCTTTTAAATATATCCAGAGTCTGATCATAAATCCTTATCCACACTGCTAAGACCCTGTTCCAAGCCACAGTCATCTCATTCCTGTATCACTATAACAGCCTACTAACTGGTCTCTCCACTTTTACCTTTGCCCTCTCTAGTCTATTGTCTACACAGCCACCAGAGTGAAACTGTTAAAATGTAAGCTAAATTACATCAATCTTCAGCTCATAAGCCTACAATGGCTTTTCATGTATCTTACTGAAAGCCAAAATACAGTGGTCTACAAGATCCCATACATTTAGCCTATTCTTAATCACTTTCGTTTTAACATCTACCACTCTTCCTCATTCACCCCAGTGAAGCCACACTGGTCTCTATTGTTAATTTAATAAAATCATAAATAGAGACAACAGAACGGTGGTTAGGAGAGAGGAGGGGGGTAAGAGAGGACAAAGAGGGTAAAGGGGATCAAATACATGGTGACAAAAGAAGACTGGGTTTTGGGTGGTGAGTACACAATAGAGTATGCAGATGTCATTTTATAAAGTTGTACACCTTAGATTTATAGACTATTATTAACCAGTGTTACTGCAATACATTTAATAAAGTTTCTACAGATATTAGAATTAAAATAGATACATATTTTAAAAATTTAGACACTCCTTTTGCTTGCAACATTCTTCCTCTATCCTCTTGGTTCACGTCATCACTTCCTTTAATTCCTAGTTCAAATATCTTATTAGAGAGGCCTTCTCTGATCACACCATCTACAATAGCGCATACACACACACACACACACACACACACACACACACACACACCTTTGTTATTTGCTGTCTCCTTTACTCAGCTTGATATCATTTCCTGAGTCGTGTATTTCTTTATTGTCTTTTGCATCCCACTGAAACATAAGCTCCTGAAGGACAGGAATTTGTCTTATTTTGCTTTCTGCTGTATCCCAAAATATCTAAAAGACTAACTGGCATTTAGTAGCCACTAAATAAATATTTGCTTATGATTAAACTAGCCTGAATGGATTAGATTGCTTACAAATAAGAAACTTGATTTCCTTTATTCAACAGAAGATTATTGTTATTTTATGAATGTGAGATATTAATAATATATCATATGAATGTTATAAGTCTTTCTCTAAAACCTGTTTGTCCATATTTATTATTTTTTTCTCTATTTACTATTTCCTTAGACTTATTGTGTTGGTTGAGTGTGGTGACCTTTATGTTTGTGTGTGTGTGTGTGTGTGTGTTTTACTTTTCACTAAATATTTGGTGATTTTTTTATTACTAGTACCTATTTATATTTACACATGTAGACATGGATTTAAAAATGTCTGTGCCTTGCCTTGGCCAGATGGCTAGGTTGGATGGAGTGTCATCCAGTGTACCAAAAGGGTTGCAGGTTCAATTCCCAGTGAGGGTGCATACAGGTGGCAACCAATCGATGTTTCTCTCTCACATTGATGTCTCCCTCTCCTTCTCCCTCTCCCTGTTCCTTTTGCTCTCCTTCTCCCTCCCGCTCCTCTCTCCTTCTCCCTCTCCCTCTACTCTCTCTTGTCTCTCAAATCAATGAACACATCCTCAGGCGAGGATGAGAAAAATAAAAGTAAATAAAAGCATCTGTGTCTTGAATTCATATTCTCTGTGCATGTGAAAATTCTTGTTCTCTTGGCAGTTAATGCAGAATCAGATTGCTATATCCCTAGTTCGTTGTACATAGGAACAGGGTAAAACCAGAACGTTCCCTCTTCATGGTGGATGGTGCTCTCCTCATTAGTCTTGAGTCCATGTAGCAGCCAGACATTTCCTAATGCCCAATCTGTTAGTCAGCCTTCAATATCAGAATTTTTTGTTTAAAGTCTTCATCTTGGATCAAACACCAGTGATGATGAGGATTCATGTAACTGTTCCTCAGTCTTTTACTGAAATCTACCATCTGTCATCCTATGACCCATTCCCTTTCTCTTCTTGCTACCTCTGACCCAGGGCATTCCAAGGTTCTACTAGCAAAATTACTTTTTTTTGGAGGTCTCTCCTTTGTCTGTGTGGCCACGCCACTACCTAAACCCCATTTCTTATAATTACTTAATTATGAAAACATGATATTTGATACAGCCTACAAATATGTGCCAAACATACTTTTTCCATATGCATACGATTAGCTAAGATTTCATCATTAAACTATTTTACGTTTGATTTATAATTGGCAAGTGGCCTTATTGATATGCTCTGTATAACCAGGTGTTTGGTACCTCCTTAAGCATAGCCATCATTTTTTATTTAACATACACACATATCTGTTGCTTACCAGCAGCAGGGATGCTTGAACTAGCCTGCCACTTGAACTACACTCAAAGGTCTCGGTTGCCAAATGTAATTCTCATCCTTTCTTATTCAGCATGTGTTCCACAGACCAATACCCGTCCTAAGACTGTGTGTTACCAACACCTGATGAAATAAGTATGAGAAAAATACAAATCACACAAGTATGGCTCGTATACTGAACAAATATACAGATATTAAGTAAGCAGTTAGGTATTTTTAGAGCATTTTAACATTGCTGCTACACCCAAATGCATGCTTTCCTATTTTACAAAAAGCCTATGGCTGATTGGAATTAAAAAAAAAATGGTTCTTCACCACAGAGAGTTGAGAAGTCCTGCTTTAGAGTGTCTCAATAATGCTTTTGGTCAGGTGGCACAGTTTCCCTTCTTGTATTACCTTTGTCTTCCTCATGGTTGGCCTTTAAGCCAAAGGACCTGGCTGCCTTCCAAGCAGTCGTTTCCGCATAGTATAATAGCTATAGCCAGTGAACTGAAAGTGCATTTCCTGCCACCATACTGTAAAATTATTATTAATGTAATAGGAGAATGCACTTCTGGTTTTGGCACTGATGTTTGGGATGCTGTATCAGGGCTGGTAGCTTGAAAGAGTGGACAATATTATGGACTATGGATTAACATAGACAAAACCACAAAGAATACTTCCTGTTAAAATAGGCTACATTTGATCCACTTCGAGCTAATTTGATAGAAAAAAAAACACACATTTTAAATGAAGATATGTAAAGATTTTCTTATATGGGACCATGAACTTTTGCTCAAAGAAAAATTCAGGGAGGTGGATCTGAGCTCCTTTTAAGAAATACTTTTTAAACAAACAAAAAAAAAAGCAGTCTTCCTTATCAGGTAAATAATCAGAGACTGATTTACAAACTAGCATTGATTCTGTAATAATGAATCATGCAATGAGTTGAAAATTAGATTAAGCTCTAGGGCCTTTTCCAAAGAAAGATTCTGTAATTATGAGCTGGGATAATTTAGGCATCTAAGGAAAGAAAATTAACTTTAAATCAAGAGCCATTAAGTGTGAGGCCCTGTCATTCCCCTTTAATTTAGAGAAACATTCGGTTATGCTTCAGAAAGGTTGCCATACTGAGGGTACTTGAGGGCTGAAAGTTTGCTTGGAGTTATATGGGGTCTCACACCCACATTTCAGAGCCCAGAGAGAATGAAGATTCAAAAAAGGAATACATGGCGATATAGGCAGAAATACAGAAATATAGTACTACCTGGAAACATTGCGTGTAGAATGAACACTTCCAGTAGTCTTCTTCCACAGATCAATGCTGACCATTAAATCATTCATCCTGCAAAAACTACCTCTTCCCATATTCCTATTCTCGACTAGTTGCATATTTTGCAGGAGCTCATTTACTGGGGCCATGAAGCAGTCCACAGTAGATCAATCAGGTTAGTCCCTCCAGAATGTGAGGGTACCCTAGGGAGGAAAGACTAATAATGTAGATGTACAGTTATTTATTAAAGTTAGAGAATGTAAGACTCCAAATGCAACCAGGGTAAGACAAAGAGTGAAAAGTAGTTGGTCACTATTAGAACCGCCTTAAAACCTGACAGATATACAAATAAAAACGTTTCTCTCCCCTTTGCAGTTATGAATTGAGGATTCAAAGCTATCCAAGTTGCTGTTGGAGATAGGAAATCCTGGAGAATAGGAAAGTTAATTGAGAGTGAGAATATTTTTTTTTGATTTTTATAAGGTCTTGACATTGTTCTTCCTTTATTAAAATAAAAAAATGTACTAACATTAGAAAGTTCATATGTTGCTCACAAGGCTCTCAGCTACTGAAACCAGTTCTTCAAAAATCAAATCCATAGGAAGAATTTAATGTCAAACTCCCTATAATGTCTGTATCCGTTTATGTTTGTAAATTATTTTTGACCAAACGTCCCAGAAACAAATCAATGTGAAAGATTGTTCCTATTTATTTGCTTACAGGTATAAAAGAAAGTAATGTGAAATGGTCTCTCTCTCTCTCTCTCTCTTTTTTTTTAAGAAAAGAGAAGAATTTTGTTATGAGCCAATTCATACTGCTGCAAATATCTTGGAACCAAGACTGAAAGGCAGAAATGTAAATAATGATAGCACTGCTGCTGCTGCCCTAGATTAAATTACAAAACAAGCAGCACATTTAGAAATTTATGCTGGAAAAATCTTTCAAATGTGTCTGAATACAGAACAGTTACAGTGTTTGTGCAGTCATGCAGTTTGGACTTGTGCCAAGTGTAACGCTCTTACTCCTGGTCCCACCCTCCTGATGAGGAATCTGAAGGCCAGGTTACAATTCAAGGTTTCTATGGCTGGCTCAAGTTCTTACCTAGTGTTACTGAGCTTTCAGCCCTCCTATATCCCTGAGTGAAAAATAATAATATTAAGAACACTTGGTGCTTATTATGTCCCGAGCATTATGCAAGATTAATTATACATTTTTATCTCAATTAGGTTTCACAACAAATTTAGGAGGTAAGTACGCTTCTGTTCAGCTGGGGAAATGGATGCTCAGCAGAGGTTAAAGAAAAATTGATCAAGGTCAAATGGTTTTATCTGCTCATTTCGAGGTTTAGTGAAATGTCAGGAGCCTCTCCTGATGACAAGAAGGATTTTTATGGTGAACGACCAGTTCCAGTATCTTAGAACATCACGGGAAGGTCTCCCAAGCCTGAATATTTTGCTTCTGTCCTCATAGATGACTTGGATCAACAGAAGTGTTGTCTGTTGTTCTTGCCCCGGTTGCTTTCAGCTACGCCAATAAAAAGTTGTCAGTGGTCCCTCAGTAGCTCTGCTTCATGATAGTCCTTGTACCAGCCCCCCGTCTTAGGGGCTGCACAGTAGCAATGTAACTTAATATTACTACAAGGTCTCCAATGTGCCCTTAGTGACAGAAACAGTTAAGTAATAAGTCAAACCTCTGCTTCAAGGAAACCATTCTATAAAACACCAACCAGCTTACTCCTTCTAATTGCTTATCTTTGATTTAAACAGAATTTAGAGAATTAAAATTGGTGTGCGATGAGGTGAGTTTCTACAGCTTGGAGAAAAATGGTTTTCTCTCGAGCTATTCCTGTGACTGGAGTCACATTGAATCTCTGTTCTCCATAAGGAATGTTTGAGTGGTGGGAAGAGACGAGGAATTGAAAGGGGCTTCTATGTTCCCCTACACACGAGTTCAGACATGATTGGAAATTAGCAAAGGGGCTTTGCACTCAGTATTTTACTATCCTGCTATTCTTCTTTGATTCCACGTTTTTCTCAAATAAAATCTGAATCAGATACACATTTAAAAAACAAAAAAGAGTCCCTGAGGCTCAACCCAATGAATTAGGGGAGATTGAAAATCTAGGTATCACCTGGAAAAGCTGCTACAAAATAATCCACAGGTAGAATGACCCTAGGCTAAATGAAAAGAATCCATTGCTAAGACTGGTGTGGCAGGTTTCCTGTAAAAGACTTTGTTTCCCTCTAGTAATGCTCTAAACATTGTGAGCAGTGGTTGTGTGCGGCTGTGGCCCTGTCTCTCTGATTCTAGTTTTCTGGATTGTACATTTTTCTCCTTTTGCGTGCGTGCGTGCGTGTGCGTGTGCGTGTGTGTGTGTGTGTGTGTCTAATTCTCTCCATGTGATTAATGTTTCTCTATACAACCCAACATTGAGAGAAACATTTTAAACCGCGTTTGCCAGAAAATGTCCCTTCTCCTTGAAATTCAAAGCGAAACCAACACCACACTTAGCAGAGATATAGATGGTAGGATTGTTACAGGGAAATGTCACCCCAATTGCCCCGGGAAGCAAGAGTTCTTTTGTTGCCGCTTAACCACTTCTTGCCCATGACTGTGCTAGGTTGGCTCCTTTCACACAAATCACCTCAGGAGATCTTTCAGATAGCATCGTGTCTGCCCTGTTCAAGCTGTTCTTGTTTCTCCAAGACTCTTGCTTATTCTTAGCATTTGGCTGGAATTTCTACTATAGGATTACCGTAGAACACACACACACACACACACACACACACACACACACACACAAACACACACGGGTTCAGAGTTGTATTGAATTATATTTTGTGAACATTAAGACAGAATTTTCCCAAACCTCCACCTGGTTCACAAGTGGGCTTGCTTACTCCAAAGTCCTAGGGTAGCAAGATGCCTTGAATTAGACTCTCTCCCCTGTGTGCCCTCTCCTGCCAAAGGCATTAGGCTACACTAAATTGCATGCCTTGCTATGTTGCATGCTTCCTAAGGGCAGTCTAGCTGCAAAAAGAGAAGAGAAAATTGGGCTATGTAAACACACTTTTTTCCTTAATATAACATAAACATATAAGATATATAAGTGGAATCAGACAATGCTTGTCCTTTAGTGTCTGGTTTATTTCACTTACCATAATGTTTTCAAGATTCATCCATATTGTAGCATGTAGCATGTAGAATTATACAGTGTACCTTAAAGCTGAATAATATACCATTGTGTGAGTAGACCACATTTTGTTTTTCCATTTGTCTCTTGGTAGACATTTATGTTTCCTCCCCCACCCCTTTTGGCTACTGTGAATAGGAATCTTATGAACTTTCATGTCAAAGTTTTTGCTTGAAAACCTGTTTAACTTCTTTTGTAGATATAGTTAGGAGTGCACATTTTTTTGTCATATGGTAACTATGTTCAACACTTTGAAGAATCGTCAAACTTGTTTTCCACCGTGGTTGCAGCATTTTACGTTCCCACCAGCAATGTGCAAGGCTTCTAATTTCTCTACAGCCTCGTTATTTTCCATTATTATTATTATTTTTTTTATTATGGCTATCTTAGTAGGTGTGAAGTGGTATCTCATTGTGGTTTTGATTTGTGTTTCCCTGATGCAGGAGTAAATGAGGATCAGAGAAAAGACATGTTTTTATTTGCCCTTTACATAAGCTATCCCAGGAATGGGAAAAACGATTTCTTTCTGAACAGATATGCGAGATAGGTACTATGATTACTTTCATAAATAAAGAAAGGGAGATTCAGAGAGTTAAACTACCCGAGGTCACACAAATAGGTGGTGAAGTCATGTCACCATGAGGTTTGACCTCAGAGTCTGTGCTTTTAGCCCAGTGACACTCTGAAACTAAACTTAAAAGTATCAAAGAGTAGATACCATATCTCTTATGTCTTCTCTGCTTGCTTGCTTCCCCTCTGTCACAAACTATACAATATTGCCCTTTGCACACAGGAAGAACTCTAGAAATATCTGCTAATCAATCATGGGAATATTGAAAGCCCTGCTTGAAAGGCACAGAATTTTTAAAGCAGAAACTATGTGAGTAGAATCATCATAACTAGAAAGGGTTTTATTAATGCTACTTGCTGCAGCTGTTCTGATCTGAGCACTCCTTATCTGTTTTCTCCCTGGAAGCTATGTTTTCTTTTCTTCAGTATCTACATTTTTCTGTGTACTGTGTACATAAAAGAGGAATTTTAAAACCCCTCTTGTGGAAAGACATTCTTCCTGCTTAAAGTTCAAACTTAAAACTAATCTCGCATTTTGCACAAGCACATATGCTAGGAAAAAGAATTAAAATAAAAGTATTTACAACCTCTAATCCTCACAAATCCACTAAAGAGAATTCTGTCCTTGCATTTCTTGGACTTTGTTTCAAAGACCAGGATAATGGTTAAGAGATAGAAATGGAATAAACCAGGATTTGTTTGATTTACATTGGAAAGTTTAGACAATTACTAAAAGAAGAAAAATTAACTTAGGTTAGATATAAGTGTTTTACGTAATTTTGAGAGAGCTAGAAAGGGATTAATTTATCTTCTGCACCATACGAGTGGGAATTTTGGAAAGTAAATAAGTGAAAACTATTTTTTAAAAGATAGTTTGCTAAGTGTTGTGAAAGATGTATTAAGAGGGGGAAAACTTAAGGGTTGTTTTTTTACAGTTCTTTTTGGATTTTAGACAAGTATTTATTTGGATATTGACACCATGCTGAGACTGCCACAAGGTAGATTGATTTTGCACAGGTTACATTTGAAAGATATATCTAATTTTAGCAGGGTGTGAGAGTCTATAAATTGTTACAGCCATTTTGGGATATATTCTGACTTATAATAATATTAAAAATGTTAATAATCTATGACACCCACTCCATTTCTTCCCTGGGGAAAAACATACACATGTATTAGGAGGCATGTAAAATAATCTTTTTCTACAACACTGCAAAAAAAAATGAAAACAGGCTAACTGTCCAATAATAGAGACATGGCTATATAAAAAATTGTATATCTGGCTTTTCTGCTGTCCGCATCATGGTCAAGTGAGAAGACTCCTTTGTATCTCCTTTTAAATTTACAACAAGTTAGACAACTGTAATTCAACCAAGGTTCCTTTACTCCACACACTAACCTACCTGAAAGATCCATGTATTGCTACATCTGAAGATGGGCATATGGGAATGCATAGGAGAGGTGGAATTGAGGACAGGATAAAGATGGTATCCACAGACACAGTTGGGTACCGCCCTGACCCCAGTCAATATAGTAGTGATGAAAGTGCCAGGCTTCAGACCCCCACATTATGGTTTAATGGAAGGTAACAGGGGCAGAATCAGCCTTCCTTGGTGCACAAGACGCTGTGCCTCCCATTGTGGCAGAACCTGGTTATCAGCAGCACAGATGCCACTAACAACACAGCAGGCCTCTGGCCATTAGTAACTAGGAGACAGCACTGTCAGCTTGCAGACCCAGTTCTTCTCCGCCCACCCTCCCCCTCCAGGGTGGTTGAGCCCCCAAACTGAGGCAACCCAGACTCAGCGGGGACAATCACCACCCTGTTCACTCAGGAGTCAATTTACATCCAACCACATTCCCCCACCCCTATTACCCCAGAGGCACTGGTAGTATAGGTCTGAGGAAAAACTTGTGCTATTGCACCATCTGCTGGAAGACCAAAGATAGAGTTCTAATTACCAACCTCCTGAATTGTTAAATTCAAAATGTTATCTAAATAAGAAAAGAGCCCAATACTTCAACTGCTCCGGCAGAGGAACAATACATAAAGTAACATTAACAAAGAAAACACGGTAACACAGAAAGATAGTGATAAGTCCGCAGAAAGCAAACTCTAAGTCACAGAGGATTGTGATTTAAATGACAGAGAATTCTAGTTAGCAGTTCTGAGAAACTCAACGAGCTACAAGGAAACTCAGAAAGGCAGAATGATGTACTCAGGAATAAAATTAATGAACAAAAGAAGGGCTTTACTAAAGAGATTGAAACGATAAAAAAACAACAACTCAGAAATTCTGGAGCTCAAGAACTCAATGAATGAGATAAAGAATGCATTATAAAGCATTGGAAATAGAGCAGATCAAATGGAAGAGAGAATTAGAAAACTTGAAGAAAGACATCCAGAAATAATTCAGGTAGAAGAAAAGAGTGAACTAACATTTTTTAAAAAATAGAAGAACTCTAAAAGAAAAAACAATGTAAGGATAATGGGTATCCCATAAGGAGAAGAGAGGGAGAAGGGAACAGAGAGCCTATTCAAAGAAATAATTGATGAGGATTTTTGAAACCTAGGGAATGAAATGGTCATTTAAATGCAAAAAGCTAACAGAACATGTAATTATTTCAAAGCAAAAGCATCTTCTCCAAGACACGTTATATTAAAAGTATCTAAAGTTAATGATAAAGAAAAAATTCTCAAGGCATTCAGGGGCTAAAAGACAGTGACCTGCAAAGTAAGCCCCATCAGATTGTCATCAGATTTCCTAGGCCAGAAGAGAATGGGATGGCATGTTTAAAATATTGAAAGACAGGCAACACCAACCAAAAATGATATATACAGCAAATTATCTTATACCTATGAAGGAGAAATAAATGCTTTCCCAGACAAACAAAAGCTGGAGGAACTTACCGTCACAAGACCTGCCTTATAAGAAAGGTTGAAAGGAACTCTTTTTCCTAAAGCAAAATGACAAAATTATACAAAACTTCAAGTAAAGTGACAAACAAACAGATAGAAGTAAGAAAATGCAGCTCTATTTCAGAATAAGATGAAAAAACAACACAATTATAACATAAAGGTTAAGGGGGGGAAGCATTAAAATAACATAAGATACTGTCATTTGGTAACAAACACACAACATAAAAAGGGATAATTGGTGACAACAAAACACAAAACAGAAGGAGGAAAAAGCCTTTATTTGTATAAGCAAATAAAGGTCAGATGCTACTGAAGAAAAGAAATATTCTTTTAATATATGTTTTCATTCATTTCAGAGAGAGAAAGGAAGAGGGAGAGAAGGATAGAAACATTAATGATGAGAGAGAATCATTGATAGGCTGCCTCCTGCACACCTCACACTGGGGATCAAACCCAAAACCCAGGCATGTTCCCTGACTAGGAATCAAACCATGACCTTCTAGTTCATAGGTCAATGCTCAACCACTGAGTCACACCAGCCAGATGAAAAAGGACTATTTTATCGATCAGATATTTTATATGAACCTCATGGTAACTATGTGTTGCCTTCAGAAGTCAAATCCCAGCTTCAAAGACAGACAGACTCAAAGTGAAGGAGTGGAAGATGATACTCCAAGTAAATGGTATCCAGAGGAAAAAAAGCTGGTGTCACCATACTTATATCAGACAAAACAGATTTCAATACAAAAAAAGATAGCAAGAGACAAAAATGGACATTTTGGCTCAGTGGATAGAGTGTTGGCCTGTGGACTGAAATGTCCCAGGTTTGATTCCGGTCAAAGGCATGTACCTTGGTTGTGGGCACATCCCCAGTAGGAGGCATGCAGGAGACAGTTGATCGATGTTTCTCTCTCATTGATGTTTGTAACTCTATCTCTCTTCTTTCCTCTCTGTAAAAAGTCAATAAAATATATATATTTTTTTAAAGTGGACATTTTATAATGAAGAGGGCAATCTATCAAGAAGATATGACAGTTATTAACATATATATACCCAACATAGTAGCATCAAAATATATAAAGAAATTATTAAAAGATCTAAAGGAAGCAATTGACAATAATACAGTAACAGTAGAGGACTTTAATACCCAACTAACATCAATGGGCTGCTAATCCAGAAAGAAAATCAATAAGAAAGCATTGTCCTTAAATGACACATTATACCAAATAGACTTAATTGATATTCATAAAACTTTCCATCCTAAAATGACAGAATGCACATTTTTCTCAAATGCACATGGAATATTCTCAAGGGCAGGTTTTGGGATATAAAAAAGGTCTCAATAAACTCAAGAAGACTGAAATTATACCAAGCATACATTCCAAACACAATCATATGAAACTGGAAATCAACTGTAAGAAGAAAGGTGGGACAATCATAAACATATACAGATTAAACATGTTACTGGACAACTCTTGGGTCAATGAAGAAGTAAAAGAAGAAATCAAAAGATACACAGAGACAAATGAAAATGAACATACAACATACCGAACTTTTTGGAATGCAGCAAAAGTGATTTAATAAGAGGGAAGTTTATATGCTATCTGAGTCAATCACTGCAGGGAAAACTTGGTTTCATCTTTCTACCAACCGACTGAGACCTACTCCATCCAATCAGAACTTCCCATTTGGATACCTTATTTACATTAAACAGACTTAATTGAGAACCTGGGTGGGAACTTTCACTATAAAAGGCAGCCTTCCTTTTGCCTGGAGGAAAATAATTAAGTTTGCTTCCTGAATCTGTGTCTCCAAACCTGCAGCTTTTTCTGTTCAAATAAATGTGTTTTTTTTAATTCTCCACTGTAGTCTAAAATTAATTTTGATTTACACAGCAATCACTAATAAGGAAATTTAAATAGTAATTTCTTTAAAAAAGCCCAGGACAAGAAGGTTTCACTGATAAATTCTACAAAATAATCAAAGAAGATTTAAGGTTTACCCTTCTCAAATTCTTACAAAAAGTTGGAAAATAAGAGAATACTTCTTAACTCATTTTTACAAGGTCAACATTACCCTGATACCAAATCTGTGCACATTACAAAAAAAATAAAAAGAAAATTATGGGCCAATATCTCTGATAAACATGGGTGAAAAAAATCCTCAACAAAATGCTAGTTAACTGAATGAAACAATACATTAAGAGATCTTACACCACGATCAAGTGGGATTGGTTCCAGTGGTGTAAGGATGGATTAACATCCTCAAATCAATCAATGTGATACACATTAACAAAATGAAACTTAAAAATCATATGATGCCCTAGCCCAGTGGTCAGCAAACCGAGGCTCTCAAGCCACATGTGGCTCTTTGGCCTCTTGAGTGTGGCTCTTCCACAAAATACCATGGCCAGGGCGAGTCTATTTTGAAGAAATGGCATTAGAAGAAGTTTAAGTTTAAAAAATTTGGCTCTCAAAAGAAATTTCAATCGTTTGTACTGTTGATATTTGGCTGTTGACTAATGAGTTTGTCGACCAGTTTGGTTCAGTGGATAGAGCGTCAGCCTACAAACTGAAGGGCCGCAGGTTCAATTCCAGTCAAAGGCATGTACCTTGGTTATGAGCACATCCCCAGTAGGAGGTATACAGGAGGCAGCTGATCAATGTTTCTCTCTAAAATCAATGTGTGTGTGTGGTGTATACATGTATGTATGTATATACTATATAATAAAGAGGTAATATGCAAATTGGCCCTCACATCATCACAAGATGGCAGCCCCCATAGCAGGGGCTGACTGCTCAGTGCGCCTGCTGCCGGAGTCCCCTCAGCCCCACCAGGGACCTTGGGTCCTCCTGAACTGCCCCGCTGACTGAGGCTCAGGCAAGCAGGGCTGGCCGAGGCACAGGTAAGCCTTGGATGGCAGCTGCCCAGGTGCAGGCAAGCCTCGGGCCAGCCTAAGGCTCAGGTAACCAGGGCCGGCTGAGACTTGCATTGCCGGCAGTGGCAGCAGCAGAGGTGTAAGGGAGGTGTCACATTCCCCTGATCGCTGGGTTGCCTCCTGCCTCTGAGGGCTCAGGACTGTGAGAGGGGGCAAGCTGGACTGAGGGACGCCCCCCACCTCCAGTGCACTGGGCATCTAGTGTGTGTGCATATATATGATCTCTGAATGCATAATAATCTGATCACTCAGTATATATAGTCATGTGTGAATTTGTGCATGAGTACGGTCCAGCCTGGCCAGGGGGAGGGGACATGGGCAGTTGGCTGGTCTGCCTGCTGGTGGAACTCCTGGTTGAGGGAACAATTTGCATATTAGCCTTTTATTATATAGGATAGACACTGAGTGGCCAGATTATTATGTGTTCAGAGATCATAATAATCTGGCCACACAGTGTGTGTGTGTGTGTGTGTGTGTGTTTAAGTACAGGACAGGTTGGCTCCTCTCTACCACAGAAAGCTCTTACTTATTTTATTTTATTTTTTATTATATATTTTATTAATTTTTTACAGAGAGGAAGGGAGAGAGATAGAGTTAGAAACATTGATGAGAGAGAAACATCCATCAGCTGCCTCCTGCACGCCTTCTACTGGGGATGTGCCCGCAACCAAGGTACGTGCCCTTGACTAGAATTGAACCTGGGACCTTTCAGTCTGCAGGCTGACACTCTATCCACTGAGCCAAACTAGTTTTGGCAGAAAGCTCTTACTTAAATAGAAGTTTCATCTAATACTTGTTAAGGTAGTTCCTGTGGACCTGTGTCCTTGTACAGGATCTTAGCTACTCCCCAGAGAATTTACAGCAATGTACTCTGAAGACCATCAAGCTGGATCTAGGATGGCTGTAACACCCGCTTAATATGTAGTTCTGTTGTGGGGGGGGGATAGGCTCTTCTGTGTTGAAACATGTCAGTGGCTGACTGATTGGGATGTAATCTGTGCACTCAAAATTGAGGTGCTGTGAGTGAGATGGAATCTATTGTCAAGCCCCATAGGTATTGCTGCTATAAAGAAAAAAATTCCTCCTGAACCACATATCCTTCCATGTATTACAGTCAATTCAGCTCCATTATGATATTATGGGACCATCGTCATATATGTGGCCCATAATTGACCAAAACATTGTTATTTGGCCCATGACTATAATATAAAATAAAAAATATAGGCATAAAAATATAAGAAGAAAAAGAGAATTAAAAGCCTGGCTTAAAGAGTGAAAATACAGCAGAAAATCTAAGACACAGATACATTTCTATGTTTATTAATTACTAGTGACCCAGTGCATGGATTCACGAAATCAATTAGAAGGTGGCCAGTGGGATGGGACTGGGCATGATGGGCCGGACATGCCCTGGAGCCAACCTCCACCAGTCCCTCTCCGGTGTCTGCAGAGTGAACAGGGTTCTTCTGGCAGGTGGGGTCCTTGAGCCTGGCCCGCGGGGATCAGGCCAAACTGGCTCTTCAACATCCTCTGAGGGGTCCCGGAGTGCAAGAGGGCACTCTGCAAAGTCGCTGTCGTACAGGGAGTGGAATGCAAACACAAGTGTTCAGCATACCAGACTCCGGGCCAACAGTGCCCCAGCAACAACATAACCCACGGCCCAAGGTGGAATCACGTGGCCTAGCAAGGAATCAGGCTCCCTTCTCTCTGGTTTTGGGGTGCATCACCTGAGAACTACCGCTGCCAAGTCACTGCAGCTCGGCAGCTCCTGTGTTGAGCGTCTGCCCCCTGGTGGTCATTGTATGTCATAGCTACCAGACTGATGGTCGAATGATTGGATGGTCACTTATGCTTTTTTATATATAGATGTGATCAGATTTTAGTTATCAAATGTTAATAACAGATCTCACAGAGGTCATTGTGTATAATTTTAGAGTGTGATACTGGCTGCTTGAAAGAACTAAGCTCCTGTATCCTTATCCACCAAAAAAGTAGTTAGGGCAGCAAAGTCAGGGACTAGGGATCACGCACAAGTGATTGGCCTGCAAAGAGTTAGCTACTGCATTCATGAATAAAAAGTGACCTTGAGCAATCACTTAATGACAAGTCTAAACTGAGGGAATTTAACTTTCAACATTGCAGTAGCTTTCTTCACAAAGAACCTTCATTCAGAGGCAAGACTACACCCAGGCTTTTGTGTAGCTGGAGGCTTGAAAGCTCTTGATTCTACTTCTAACTCAATGTATGACCTTATGAAATTCCCTTCCCCACTCTGAGTCTGTTTCCTCACATGTACAATAAAATCACACAGCTCCAATGGTTTACAAAGTTCTTTATAATTGATCGGAAATCTAATTCTGTATAATTTCCACCTTTTATTTTAATTTGTGTTCTAGGATCCAATTGAATCAACTTATTATCTCTTACACAGGACAAACTGCCTTGAATGTGAATTCTTCAGGCTACACATCCTTATCTTCTTTATTTCCTAAATGTATTACTTTCAAGGCCATGGGCAAATCAATAGGCACTACAAGGATGATGTTACAGTAAAGGAAAGAAGGCCAAAGATGTGAAGAGTGACATATTTATGAAATTATGAGGATTAGAAAAGAAATTAATAGAGAATAGAAAAAAGCAGAGCAAATTAGTCCAAAGCATGAATCTTTGAAATTATCAGCAAAATTGATATACCTTTACATAGATTGATCGGGGGGGGGGGAGGGCGGGGCGGAGATGACTCAAATAATTAATACAAAAAGGAGACATTATCACTACCAACCATATAGAAATAAAAAGGATTATAAGGGAATATTATAAAGAAGAATATACCAACAAATTAGATAACTTAAAGTGGACAAATTCCTAGGAAAACACAAAACAATGAAAGAGATTTAAAAAGAAATTAAGCATCTTCATAGACTCACAAAACCAGATTGAATTAATAACTTAAAAACATTACACTAAAAAGTGCCCAACATAGAGGGCTTCACTGAGAATTCTACCACATCCAAAAGCACTTCTTTTCAGTTTTTTACCAGTATAGGTATATTTTCTTTCTCGTTTTTAGTCCTTTTTTTTTTTCTTCAGTGGAAAGGGCTGATTTGGGATCTCTAACAAAGGGACACAGACTGTTAATTTGCTAAGTATTTTATAAGGGATTTCTTAAGCCAGAAATATAGGACATTAGAATTGGATACTTTATAGAGTAACATAACAAAATCACAAGTGACCAGGCCAGTATCTTACTCAGCATGGCTTTTCCTGTCCATTTTGAAGAGTACTGGAGTCATTCTACTACAGTCATTAAAGTGTTATTTCTTCAGAAATAGGATTATAGGAACATTCAAGAAACTGCACTTTAGGAGGTTAGGGATAGAATGGTTTTCTCCTAAATTCAGAGCACAGATAATAAAACTAAGGAGAGAAAAATTTACACTAAGAGAAGTCCCTTTGGACAACTGGCCCATTCAGTCTAGAATAGTCCATTAGAATCTGTAAGGATCCTCACATTTCAACCCAGGTGATCTCATTCAATATGACAGTGCTGATATACCCCTGGACATATCTTTTCTTTATTCAAAAAGCGTACAGGTTTATGTGGAAGGCCCCAGTATAGCCAAACACAAGCCTATGGTTTTTCATAAAACCAGATCTTGTGTGTGTGTGTGTGTGTGTTTTAATCACTTTTATTACTTTTTATTTTTTAAATTTATTTATTGTCTAAAGTTTTACATATGTCTCCCTTTTCCTCACTTGACACAACCCCCTCATAAAAAACACACACCATTCCCACCCCGGGCAAGCCCCCACCACCCCAGTGTCTGTGTCCATTGATTATGCTAATCTGCATGCAGACAAGTCCTTTGGTTGCTCTCTAACCTCCCCTCCCCACCATTTCTCTGGATCTATTCTTTTCCCCAAAATTATGTTGATCATTATATCCCACATATGAGTGAGATCATGTGATGTTTATCTTTCCCCGAGTGGCTTATTGTGCTTAGCATAATGCTCTCCAGTTTCATCCATGCTGTGTGTGTGTGTGTGTGTGTGTGTTTGGTGGGAGTTTTCCAACATTACTGGAGTGCCCAGTACCAAATAGTCACTCAGCAGGCATTTCAGTCTGTTAATGGGAATAATAAAAAAGTATTCCACCAGGAGAACCATGAAGTCTTGGCCAGGAAAATAGATAACCTTTCTGCTCTGATAAGATATTTCTTGGAATGACTTCGCAGGTACACAATGGAATCCATAGAGGTTGCGTGTATTTTCTAGGTTTGTAGTAGTTCCATTTTTCTGGTTATAAGGGCTCTAGGGGATCACCATATAACTCTCCCTTTCTTAGCTTTAGTTTGGAACCACCTTAAAAATAGAGAAGTTGTACACATGGAGATAAAAAAAACATCAACTTTATTACTGATTAAGCTAATTTGGAGAATGTGGCTCTCTTAATATTACATCAAATAATTAGTCACTTCTCTATCTAATACTATATAACCATAGATATGCTTATGTGAAAGCCCATCCCTATAAAACTTGGATAAAGAACTAGACAGGACCACTTGCTTCCTTGCAGTCTGCTGACACCAAGGGAAGAGAAGAGAAAAGAGTCTCAGTTACACATGCTCAGTTCATGTTCCCAAACACATCAGCCAGGTAAGTCACCAGAATCAGTAGATGAGGGAACAGACAAAATAACAGAAGAATGTAGGGAAAATCTTTTCTCTTCAAAACCAGGGGAGAGAGGAAAAGTAGGTCTCCACCTCGCAGAACATCAATTTTTCACCTACAACATTTAACATTCTAATAGTCTATGTCTACAAGTGTAGCAATTAGATAAGTCCAAACTTTACATCAGTATTTTTATTGATGAGTATTTATTTTTAACTTGATGTTACTCGTAACTTCTTATATCTTTGCAAATGACTGTAATTTGTTGGTTTTTCTCACTGTGACTATGTTGTAAGAGATGCAACTATATAATCCTATGATTCAATTATCATCCATAATCTCTGACATGAATCTTCTAAAATACAACCAGAAATGTACAGGATGAAAAGAAAAAATAGAAAGAACACAAAAGGAGCTTAAGATGTCTATAGGGACAATGGGTAACATAAAAGCAGTGAGCATCTATAACTACAGAGATTTCATATTCTAATAGACCTTTAGAACCAAATAATCTGTAAAAAAAATATTAGGCATCATTTGCCCCAACTCATTCGACACTAACGTCCATAGAAGGTAAGTAACTTGCCAAAAATCATAAGAGCAAATGTAAGCACAAGGAGGGATATGGAATTAAAATTCAGGTCTTCTGATTTCCATTACAAAATATCTTAACAAGATTTATCCTTTGGGAACCACTCACATATGTGATTCATGTGGGGAAAATGCTTAGGCCATATATTATGTTAACATCTGATTTTTTTTAAAAATCAGAATTACACAGATACCATTTGTCCCCCTACTCCTTGTCAAAGATATTGGTTTTTGTACTGGACTTAATAAAACTTTAGAAAGCAAAAATTTTAGCCCAATGAAAGTGATGAAAGAGAGGAAAGTATGTAGTTAACTCAATGGGTTCAAGTCTTCTAACCAGATGAATTATATTCATACTGAGAAAAGTTATGGATGAGATCCTTCTTGATGATCTTTGAAGACTTATAGAGTATGGGAGAGGAAATCTAAAAAGTGCATAACATCATTAATCATCAGAGAAATGCAAATCTAAACCATGATATCACCTCACACCTGTTATGATAACTATTATTAAAAAAATAACAAGATTTAGCCAAGATATGGAGAATTAAAATACTTGTACGCTGTTGGTGGGATCATAAAATGGTGCAGCTGCTATGGAAAACATATGGAGATTCTTCAAAAAATTAAAACAATGATATGATTCAGGAATCCCACACTGGGTATTTGTTTTAAAAAATGGAAATCAGGATCTCAACAATTTATCTACACTTGCATCTTCATTGCAGTATTGTGAACAATAGTCAAGACATGAAAACAACTTAAATGTCCATTAACAGATTAATGGACAAATAAAATGTGGTATATACATACATTGGAATATTATTCAGCCTTAAATAGAAGGAAATCTTGTCATATACAATAACATGTATAAATTTGAAGTATAGAGGAAAAAACAAGATGGCGGCATAGGTGAACACCTAACTGCTGCCTTGCACAACAATTTCAAAACTACAGCTAAAAGACAGAATGGGCATCAGCCAGAACCACAGGAAAGCTGGCTGAGTGGAAATTCTACAACTAGAAGGAGAGAGAGGGGCTCACAGAGACTCAGAGGAGCTGCAAAAAGCTGAGGTATGGAGAGGCTCATGCTGAGAGGACAGGCGGATGAGTACCTAGCTGCTTTCCTCTAGCCAGAGGGGGACAGAAACTCCTGACTGCACTGAACCCCAGTTCTGGGCAAGACTCATAGGGGGGAAGTCTGGACTTCTGTGAAAAGAAAGGAGTGCACGGAAACTTAGGGGAGCTGTGAAAAGGCAGAGGTCTGAAGGCATGGGAAAGCAAGTCTGCACATAGAGGACTGACTGCTGATTGTGCCACTGGCTTTCTCTAGCAGGAGGAAGACCGAACCTCCCAACTGCACTGAACTGCACTTCTGACTTACTGAACCCAAGTTCTGGTGAGGCCCTGGGGACCCAGACTTATAGGGGTCCCCGGAGCACACAGAAACTCAGGGGAGCCAGAAAGGCAGGGGTCTGGAGGCACTCGTACATGTGCACAGAGAGGGCTGCAGCAATTACCAAGAGAACTGAGACCCAGGGATCGAGTAGGGTGGGGCTGACAGGAAACCAAGGCTGTCTGCTCTGCTCACAGACTCTGCCCTATCAAAGATAAATGAAGAGGCTTTTGCAATTTTGAAAGTCTTGTCTTATAAGGCTGAGTCTAGCACAGAAGTTCTCCCTGCGGCATAGACACAGCTGATCTTCACAACTAATTGACTTGGAGGTCAATTCTCCCCAATGATACCAACAAAAATCAAGACTTAACTACAACAAGTCTGTACACACAGTCCACAAAGGGGTGCACCAAGAGAGTCCACCTCAGGTAACTGGGGAGGTGCAGCTACTGGGCCATGTAGGACACCTAGCACACAAAGCTGCTTTACCAACTCAGGGAAGCAGTGAAAATGTGGAGACAAAGGAACAGATCACAAACAAAAAAAAATGGAGGAAAACAAATGACTGTATATAGAGTTCAAAACTACGGTTATAAGGTTTTTTCAAGAATTTCCAAGAAAAGATGGATGAATTTAGTGAAACCCAAGAGGAGATGAAAAAGGACCAACTAGGGATAAAAAGGACCAACTAGAAATTAAACATACACTGACTGAAATAAAAACTATTATACAGAAACCTAACAGCAGACTAGAGGACCACAAGAATCAAGTAAAAAATTTGAAATACAAAGAAGCAAAAAACACTCAACTGGAAAAGCAAGAAGAAAAAAGAATCCAAAAATGTGAAGATAGTATAAGGAGCCTCTGGGACAACTTCAAGCCTACCAACATCAGAATTATGGGGGTGCCAGAAGAAGAGAGAGAGCAAGATACTGAAAACCCTTTTAAAGAAATAATGACTGAAAACTTCCCACATCTGGTGAAAGAAATACACTTACAAGTCCAGGAAGCACACGGAACCCCAAATGAAAGGAATCCAAAGAGGACCATACCAAGATACATCATAATTAAAATGCCAAGAGCAAAAGACAGAGAGCATATTAAAAGCAGCAAGAGAAAAACAGTTCATTACCTACAAGGGAGCACCCATAGAATTGTCAGCTGATTTCTCAACAGAAACTATGCAGGCCAGATGGGAGTGGCAAGAAATATTCAAAGTGATGAATAGCAAGAACCTGCAACCAAGATTACTCTACCCAGCAAAGCTATCATTCAGAATTGAAGGGCAGATAAGGAGCTTCACAATAAGAAAAAGCTAAACCAGTGTTATATGAAATGCTGAAAGGTTCTCTTTAAGAAGAGGATGAAGAAGAAAAAGGTAAAGATAAAAATTATGAACAACAAATACATATCTATCAACAAGTGAATCTAAAAATCAAGTGAATAAAAAATCTGATGAACAGAATAAACTAGTGAATATAATAGAATCAGGGACATATAAAGGGAGTGGACTGACAATTCTCAGGGGGAAAGGGGTGAGGGGAGTGCAGGGAGAGACTGGACAAAAATCATACACCTATGGATGAGGACAATGGGGGGGG
>JAAGEH010000273.1:777446-781425 GCA_011751065.1 Lasiurus cinereus | reverse complement strand
AAGGGCAGAGGGTGGGATGGGAGCCGGGTGGAGGGGAGCTATGGGGGTGGGAGGGCAAGAGAAACAAATGTAATAATCTGAACAATAAAGATTTATCAAATTAAAAAAGAAAACAAAATAAATTTGAAGTACATCATGCTATGTGAAATAAGTCAGTCACAGAAGAACATATAGAACAGTGGTTCCCCAACTGAGGAACTGCATTAAAGGGATGTGGCATTAGGAAGGTTGAGAACCACTGATATAGAGTATGATTCTACTTATAATGGAGAATATAAAATAGTGAGAAACAGTGCTGGTCAGGAGCTGAGAAGAGGGAAAAGTTTCAGTTACACAGGATGAATAATTTCTAGAGACCTGCTACAACATAGTGCTTACAGTTAAAAATCCTGTATTAAACACTTAGATTTTTGTTACAGGGGTAGATCTTTTGTTATGTTTTTTTTTTAATCCTCACTCAAGGATATTTTCCATTGATTTTTAGAGAGAGTATGGAAGAGAAGAGGAAAGACAGAGGAATGTTGATGTGAGAGAAACACTGGGGATGTGCCTGCAACCAAGGTACATGCCCTTGACGGGAAGTGAACCCGGGACCCTTGAGTTCGCAGACTGACACTCTATCTATCCACTGAGCCAAACCCGTCAGGGAGACATGGAGAACTCTTAAATGCCTATTCTGAAGTGAAAGAAGCATATCTAAAAGAGCTATATGCTGTACAATTCCAACACTATGATACTTTGGAAAAGGCAAAATTATAGAGGTAATAAAAACTATCAGTGGTGGAGCACCGAAGATTTTTAGGGCAGTGAATCTCCTCTGTATGGTGCCATAATGGTGGATACATGTCATACATTTGTTCAAACCCATAGAATTTGCAACACCAACAGAGAATCCTAGTGTAAACTATAAACTTTGGGTGATGATGGTGTATCATTGATCATAACATATACCACTCTGGTGGGGAATGTTGATAGTTGGTGAGGCTATGCATGAGCAGGGTCAGGTGGTATAGAGAAATTCTTTGTACGTTCTGTCCAATTTTGCTGTGATTATAAAACTGCTCTAGCCCTAATTGGGTTAGCTCAGTAGATAGAGAGTAGGCCTCCAGAATAAAGGGTCCCAGGTTGGATTCTGGTCAAGGGAATGTACTTGCTTGTGGGTGCGATAACCCATAGGGGGCGTGCATGAGGAAGCTGATCAATAATTCTCTACCATCATTGATGTTTCTATCTCTCTCTCCCTCTCCCTTCCTCTCTGAAATCAATAAAAATATATTTAAAAATATATAAAGTCTATTTCAAAAGGTTAAAAATATAGTCCTTAGTTTCAAAATAATGACAGGAAATTTAAAAACTTATAAAATGTGATTTTAATGTAAAGTTTGGTCAGACTTTATTTATTGATCTATCTATTTATTTCAATTTAGTAAATCTTTAATGGTCAGATTATTACAATTGTTCCTACCTGCCCCCATCCCCCACCATAGCTCACCTCTACCCGGCTCCCATCCCACCCTCTACCCTTACCTCACCTATCCATTGTCCTCATCCATAGGTGTACGATTTTTGTCCAGTCTCTCCCTGCACCTCCTTTACCCTTTTCCTCTGGAGAACTGTCAGTCCACTCCCTTTCTATGCCCCTGATTCTATTATATTCACCAGTTTATTCTGTTCATCAGATTTTTAATTCACTTGATTTTTAGATTCACTTATTGATAGATATGTATTTGTTGTTCATAATTTTTATCTTTACCTTTTTCTTCTACTTCCTCTTCTTAAAGAGAACCTTTCAGCATTTCATATAATACTGGTTTGGTGGTGATGAACTCCTTTAGTTTTTTTCTTATCTGTAAAACTCTTTATCTGACCTTCAATTCTGAATGATAGCTTTGCTGAGTAGAGTAATCTTGGTTTGTTTTTTATTGCTATTCATCACTTTGAATATTTCTTGCCACTCCCGTCTGGCCTGCATAGTTTCTGTTGAGATATCAGCTGACAATCATATGGGTGCTCCCTTGTAGGTAACTAACTGTTTTTCTCTTGCTGCTTTTAATATTCTCTCTTTGTCTTTTGCTCTTGGTATTTTAATTATGATGTGTGTTGGTGTGGTCCTCTTTGGATTCCTTTTGTTTGGGGTTCTGTGAGCTTCCTGGACTTGTAAGTCTATTTCTTTCACCAGATGTGGGAAGTTTTCAGTCATTATTTCTTCAAATAGGTTTTCAGTATCTTGCTCTCTCTCTTCTTCTGGCACCCCCATAATTCTGATGTTGGTATGCTTGAAGTTGTCCCAGAGGCTTCTTACACTATCTTCACATTTTTGGATTCTTTTTGCTTTTCCAGTCGAGTGTTTTCTGCTTCTTTGTATTTCAAATCTTTGACTTGATTCTTGCGTTCCTCTAGTCTGCTGTTAGGTCTCTGTATAATATTTTTTATTTCAGTCAGTGTATGTTTAATTTCTAGTTGGTCCTTTTTCATCTCCTCTGGGGTCTCACTAAATTTATCCATCTTTTCTAGGAAATTCTTTAAAAACCTTATAACTGTGGTTTTGAACTCTATATCCAATTGTTTGTTTTCCCTCATTTCTTTCATTTGTGATCTGCTTCTTTGTCTTCACATTTTCCCTGCTTCCCTGAGTTGGTAAAGTAGCTTTGTGTGCTAGGTGTCCTATATGGCCCAGTGACTTCACCTCCCCAGTTACTTGAGGTGGACTCTCTTGGTGCATCCCTTTGTGGACTGTGCGTACAGCCTTGTTGTAGTTAAGTCTTGATTGTTGTTGGTATCACTGGGGGGAATTGACCTCCAAGCCAATTGGTTGTGAGCATCAGTTGTGTCTATGCCACAGGGAGAATTTCTGTGCTGGAGACAGCCTTATGAGACAAGACCTGCAAAATTGCAAAAGCCTCGGTGCTCAGCCTGGATGGGGCAGAGTCTCAGAGCTGAGCATATAGCCTTTGCTTCCCATCAGCCCTGCCCTATGAGGCCCCTGGGTCTCAGTGTCCCTCAGTAATTGCTGCAGCCTTCTCTGCACACACATGTGCTCCCACACCTCCAGAGCTCTGCCTTTCATGGATCCCATGAGTTTCCGTGCACTCCAGAGACCTGTGTGAGTCTGGGTCCCCAGGGTCTCACCCAAAACTGAGGTTCAGTGCTGTCAGAAGTGGAATTCAGCACAGTCAGGAGGTTCGGTCTTCCTCCTGCTAGAGAAAGCCAGCGGCACACTCAGCAGTCAGTCCTCTCTGCATGCACTGGCATGCCCTCCTCCAGTCCTCTCTGTGCAGACTCGCGCTTGCATGCCTCCAGACCTCTGCCTTGCACAGCTTCCCTAAGTTTCCATGCACTCCTTGATTTTTACGACAGTCCAGACTCCCCCTGTATGAGTCTCTCCCAGAACTGGGGTTCAGGGCAGTGGGAACTGGGGTTCAGCGCAGTAGGAGTTTCCATCTCCCTACCACTAGAGGAAGCCAGCCAGGCACTCCACCTCCTCTCCATGTGTGTATCTCTGTACCTCAGCTTTTTGCAGCTCCTCTGAGTCTCTGTAAGCCTCTCTCTTTCCATCTAGTTGTAGAATTTCCATTCAGCCAGCTATCCTGTGGTTCTGGATGATGTCCGTTCTGTATTTTAGTTGTAGTTCTGAAATTGTGCGAGGCAGCAGTTTAGGTGTTCACCTAGGCCGCCATCTTGGTTTTCCCTCTGGTCAAGACTTTAGAACTAATTATCAAAAAATAATTATGGGTGAGAAGAAAAAAATGTAGTGATCATCAGTAACTGAGAGTTATGACCAACAATTGTGACAGAATACTGTTATTTCCTACTGAAAACTCTGTGCTGATTTTTGATAGAACAAAAGATCCAAATTAAGTTACTATGAATACTTCATTTTAATATATGTTACAACTAGAAATATATGTTGTACTGAGGCAAGTAGCTTTCTTTTCCCCTAAGCATAATATTTTTGCACATTTTACACCCTTGCCACAGT
>JAAGEH010000273.1:734946-772446 GCA_011751065.1 Lasiurus cinereus | reverse complement strand
TATGCTATATGAAAGGAAAAGGTTACCCCGAGCTCATATCTGAGGACAAGGAAAGACCATGGACTAGTGATGGGATGATTTCCCCCAGGTAACTCTGAGGGTGATCAGTGGTTCTGGCCCCTAACAGGCTTTAAAAGGCCAGTATGGTATTCTGGAAAGAACATTGAAACAGAAAGGTTCTAGTTCAAGTTCTGCCCTGTTTGACCTTGAACAAATCTTTTTGCCATTCTGGGCCTAATATGTAAAAGCAGAGAAAATAATGCCTACTTTGTAAAGCCAAGAGATAGGGAGTCGGGTGGAGGGGGGGGGCAATGGGAGGAGGGAAAGGGGTACATCTGTATTACTCTCAACAATAAAAATAAATTTAAAAAATACATAGTTACGCTGAAACCGGTTTGGCTCAGTGGATAGAGCATCGGCCTGTGGACTAAAGGGTCCCAGGTTCCATTCCGGCCAAGGGCATGTATCTTGGTTGTGGCCACATCCCCAGTAGGAGGGCATGCAGGAGGCAGCTGATCGATATCTCTCTCTCATCGATGTTTCTAACTCTCTATCCCTCTCCCTTCCTCTCTGTAAAAAAATCAATAAAATATATATATTTTTTAAAAATAGTTACTTAGTAACAGAGCCAAAACAAGAACTCATTCTCCTGACTACAAGTCAAGTGCTTTCTCCACTACTATATTTTACCATTAATAGGATATGTGAGAATTCAATTGACAGAGCATGCAAGCAGCACGGGGTATCTAATTCATTCAGAATAATAATATACACATTTGCATTCACACTTCAATGGAACTTACTGAGAAATATCTAGATATTGTCACTGTAGATTTAGGTCTTTTCTGTGGATTTTAACTTAGAAAAAAATGGTAATGGTAAGCATGTCAAGCCATTAATTGAAGCAGTGGTCTGTATTGTGATTAGCTGAAAATGTATTAGCATAGAGATTATAAATATGCTTATGATTAATCTTTCTAGAAGGTATGAGATGTTCAGTTTAAGGTAGTTTCTTAAAGACACAGTTAATAATGTGGAAGATTAGTTTGACTTATATACATTGTACACCTTAAATAGTTCAATATTTAGACCATGGGGGGGTGGGTGAGAGGTCCAAGAATACATTTTAAAAAAGCTTTGTGTAAGGTGGCTGAGGAATACAATAGTATGAGTAGTTAAGATGGATAGCATGATGTGAAAGAATAAGAACATCAGGATAGAGGAAGGAGGAATAAAGAGGGCGAAGGATAATTAGCTTAAAGGTAACTCTATAAAAGCCATTGATGATTATTTAGAGACACATTAGAAATTATTCAGTGGGTACTTAATGCCAAGAAAGAATCCCTTTATTACTTGTCTGATCTAGGTTGTTTATCTCCAAAAGCAAATCACTGGAATGGGGCCAGTATTGCATTAGGGTTACTAATGGCTCACTGTCTATGATGGCCTACTTTTTTATTTGAAAGACACTTTAAGAGCAAATCTTCCATAAGTCTCCCCCTGAGCCCTTGGACCTTTGTAACATGGACAATCCTAAATCATGGAACAGGGAAGAGGGTAGAAATACACTGTCCTAATTATGGATGGGAACATAGCGACTAGAATAGTCCATAAGACTGGCCTAAGCAGAAGAGAAAGGAGAAAAAGCACCAGCAATAGAACAGAAAAGGCACAGAGAAAATATGGGTCCCAAGGAGAGGTAGTTACTCTAGAAGTCCAAGGGTAGTGTTGAGTTTCATAGTAAGAGGCTCTAAAGAGAGAGAGAGAAAGAGAGAGAGAGAAAGAGAGAGAGAGAGAGAGAGAGAGAGAAGAAAGATGTATTATAAGAATTACCTAAGAGCTTAAAAATGTATTTGGTTATAATATGCACAAAATGCATGAAGAAGAATAATCTTAAGTGTACAGCTAAATAAAATGTGTAACCTCTATAGAGATAAAGCTATAGAACACATCTGACATTGAAGAAAGTTTCCACTGGTCCTTTCTGATTCTATATTCCACCTGTACTTTCCCAGGAAGTAACCCCTATTTTGACTTTTTCTTATCATAGATTAGATCAGCCTTTTCTAAAAATTGATACAAGTGGGATGATACACTATGCACTCTATTGTATCTGGCTATTTTGCTCAGCAAACTGTTTTTGAGATTCATTCATATTGTTATATGTGTCAGTAGTTTCTAATGGCATTCAAATAAAAGTTTTATTCATTCTACTATTGATGGATTTTTGGGTAGTTTCCAGGCTGGGGCTATTACAAATAATGCTTTCCTTATCAGTCATAAACATGTCTTTGGGTAAACATGCACATTTGCTTCTATTAGATATATATTCAGGCGTGAAATTGCTAGGTCTTAGAGTATTCATATGTTCAGCTTCAATAGATACTGTTAATTTTAGTAAATAGGTTGTTCTAATTTATACTCCCATCAGCAGTGTATAAGACTCCAATTGTTCAACAACCTTGGCAACACTTTGTATTGTCTACTCTATAAGCCTTTCAGGTGGATGAGCAGTAGACACATTTAATATGAATTTCCTGATTGGTAATTATGTTAAACATATTTTCATATGCTTATATTGGTCATCTGGATATCCTCTTTTGTGATGTGTCTTGTCAGGTCTTTTGACCATTTATTCAATTTATTATTTTTATTTTTCAATTACAGTTTATATTCAATACTAGAGGCCCGGTGCATGAAAATTCACACACTGGATGGAGGGTCCCTCAGTCCAGACTTCCCCCTCTCACAGTCTGGGAGCCCTCAGGGACAGGAGGCGAACCGGTGATCAGGAGAAGGCAACGCCCCCATCACACTTCTGCTGCTGCCACTGCCGGCAGTGCAAGCCTCAGCTGGCCCTGGGCACCTGAGCCTCAGGCAGCCCTGGGACGCTAGGCAGTCACCATCTGGGGCTTGCCTGCACCTTGGGTCAGCCCTGGGCAGCTGGGAAGCTGCCATGCGAGGCTTGTCTGTGCCTCCGGCTGGCCCTGGATGGCTGGGCAAATGCCATCAGTGGCTTGCCTGCGCCTCGGGAATCTGCTGTGCAACTGCCATCCGAGGCTGGCCTGTGCCTTGGAGCAGCCCTGGGCACCTGGGCAGACAACATCCAAGGCTTGCCTGTACCTTGGGCCAGCCCTGGGCAGCTGGGGGGCTGAGAGGACTGGGGGACTCTGAGGCAGGCGTACAGAGTGGTCAGACTGCCTGGAGGCAGGCCCAGCTGTGCGCCTGCTGCCCCAGTAGGGTTGAGGGGACTGGCATCGCATCTTGTGGCTGTGGGTGTCACCATCTTTGAGGGTGTGGCAGTTAATTCGCATATTCCCTCCTTATTGGCTGTGGGCACTGCCGGTTTTTGTGATAGTGTGACAGTCAATTTGCATATTATCTCTTTATTAGATAGGATTATTCTGTATTAGTTTCAGATGTACATCAAAGTGGTTAAACAATCATGTACTTTACACAGTGGTCCCCCCTGCTGCTTCAAGTGCCCATCTGACCCCATACATAGTTGTCACAATAGTATTGCCTATATTTATTATACTGTAACCTACATCTCTGTGAATACCCATTTATACTGCTAATATATTCAGCATTTTCACCCAGACTCTGAACCTCCCATCCCTCTGACAACTGTCAGTGTATTCTCTGTATCTATGAGTCTGTTTCTGTTTTATTTTGTTCATTAGATTCTACATATAAGTGAAATCATATGGTATTTGTCTTTCTAAGTGTTCGTTTTAATTGGGCGATTGTCCTTTGTCATTGATTTCGAAGAATTCTTCATATATTCTGAACATAGGCCCTTTGACATGTATATATATTGCAATTATTTTCTGTGGCTTTTCTTTCCCCTCTACTAATGGTATGTTTTGATGAACAGAATGCACCCACCACCATCACCACCACCATCTCCCCAGCAGAAAAACTTAGTTCCTCGTCCTACCTTAGAGGGTTAACAAAAGCCACCAGATAAGGGTTCCTTCATTTTCTTGCCACCAACCCTTCACTTCCTATTTCTGCCCCTATTCTATCTTCCTTTCAACTTATAATTATTATAATAGAGGAGTTTTTCTTCCTCTTGGCTAAGGCCAATGTCTTCTTCCATGCTTTGAATCCCATCCAGTCTTACCATTTCAGGAACTAGACATTATCAATTGTCCTCTATTTGTCCTGTACCTTCAAACTCTACCTTGGATGGACTCTTTCTCATCAGTATTGAAGCATTTTCATTTCTCTCCTTTTGAAGAAAACAACAAATAAACATCCCCCCATTTCGTACCTATATTGGTACATATATATCTAGTTCATCCACTTCAACTGCATTAAGGTATTCTTTGAATTAATGAACCATAATTTATTTATCCATTTCTCTAATAAGGGATAGTTAAATACATTACAATATTTTCCTATACAAATACTTTTCAATTAACTTCCTTTACCATATCTCTTTTTGCATATGTACAATTTTCTACAAGGTATATACCTAAACATAGATTTGTATATCTTCAATATTTACTAGATATTGCCAAATTCTTTCTAAAGCAGTTTTACCAATTTAAAAATACCACCAATTTAAAAGTTCCTAATTCTCACCCAGCCAGTGTGACTCAGTGATTGAGCATCAACCTATAAACCGGGAGGTCATAATTCCATTCTCCATCAGGGTATATGTCCGGGTGTGGGGCATACAGGAGGCAGCCAATCAATGATTCTCTGTCACCATTGATGTTTCTCTCTTTTACTCTCCCTTCCTCTCTGAAATCAATAAAATATATAAAAATAAAGAAATACATACATAAAGGTTCCTAATTCTCCCCATTCTCAATACTTGGTGCTATCCGAATAATAGATATGAATTAATAGGTCATTGTGATATATTAACCTATTTATTATCCCAGTGGGGTGAATTTTCTTTTACTATGCTTACTGCTCATTCAGGATTCTTCCTCTAGTAGTTGCTGGCTCGTAATGTACCCATATTTTTAGTTTAATTGTTTGTCCTTCTTTTCGCTTATAGAATTTTTTATATATTCATAATTTTAAAACTGTGTTGGATATCAGATTGTAAATGTTTTCTGGCAGTCTGTAACTTGCCTTTGTTTTTGCTTATACTTCGATATTTTAAATTTTAATGTAATTAAAGTTATCGATCTTTCCCTTTATGGTTTATATTTTTATGTATTTTATGTCATGATTTATTGTTATGTCTTATTAAATAATCCCTCTCCTACTTAGATATCATAAAGATATCTGCTGTTCTCTTTTCCTTACTGTATATGTAGATATATAATTAATGTATAAGGTACCTATATAACTTTATCTTATCTAATAAAAGAGTAATATGCAAATTAACCATCACTCCACAACAAAAATGGCAGTGCCCAGTCCACTGCCGGCAGAGTAAGCAGCCTGGCAGAATGCTGCCCAGAAGCCCTCCTGACCCTTTATAACAAAACAAAAACAAATTCACTCCCCCCGGAGTGATCCTGTCCCAGCCCCAGCCTGGGGTCTCAGCCTGGGAGGGGTGTGTGGCCCCACAGAGCGATCCTGTCCCAGCCCCAGCCTGGGGTATCAGCCACTGAGTCACACCAGCCAGGCAGATATGAAGGAATCTTAAATGTTTCTTTTTCATATGTATATTTTATTGATTTTTTACAGAGAGGAAGGGAGAGGGATAGTTAGAAACATCGATGAGAGAGAAATATCGATCAGCTGCCTTCTGCACACTCCCCACTGGGTATGTGCCCCCAATCAAGGTACATGGCCTTGATCAGAATCAAACCTGGGATCCTTGAGTCTGCAGGCCGTGGCTCCATCCACTGAGCCAAACCAATTAGGACTGTCCAATATTTAAAAAAAACAACACCCTATCTAATAAAGAGGGAATACGCAGGGAAGGGCATTTGGGGGTGACCTGGATGTCAGACAAGGGTAGTTGAGGACAATCAGGCCAACAGAGGAACAGTTAGGTGTCAATCAGGCTGGCAGGCAGAGCCAGCAATCCCAGATTGTAACAGAGGTGTCCAACTAACTGTATAGGCCCAGCAGTCGAACATCCCCCAAGGGATCCCAGATTGGAGAGGGAGCAGGTTGGGCAGAGGGATACACACCCCCATCCATGAATTTTGTGCACCGGGCCTCTAGTATACATATAAATGGTTCATATTGTGCATACCTTTTCAAATTACTTTTTCACTCAACATTATGTTTTTAATATGTATCTACATTGTTATATATAGATATAATTCATTCACTTTAACTATATACAGCTGACCTTGAACAACAAGTGTTTGAACTGCTGGAGTACACTTATACATGGATTTTTTCCCCAATAAATATACAGTTGGCACTATGTATCCCTGGATTTGGCATCCATGGATTCAACCAACCTGGGATAAAGAAAAACCACAGTATTTTCAGTCTGTGTTTGGGAATCCTCAGATGTGAAAGATATACTGTATGTATTGTTCTATGCCATTTTATATAAATGACTTAAGCATCTGCAGATTTTGGTACCCATGGGGAGTCCTGGAATCAGTCCTCTATGGATACTGAGGAATGATTCGTCAGTTATCATGAAAGCAAGAAGAGGGTAGAGTGAAATACTGAAAATACGGAAAAAAACCCTACCAGCTAGAATTCTATACCTAGAAAAATTATCCTTCAAAAGTAAAGAAGAAATAAAGACTTTCTTAGACAGATAGAAACTGAGGAAATTTACCACCAACTGATTTGATTCCTAGTCAGAGCACATGCCTGGGTTGTGAGATTCTCCGTAGGGGGCATGAAAGAGGCAGCCAGTCAAGTTTCTATCTCTCCCCCCCCCTCTCTCTAAAAAATCAATAAAAACATATTCTTTTAAAAAATAAAGAAAATATGGTATATAATACAATCCAATATTATTTGGCCATAAAAAGAAGGAAATCTTGCCATTTATGGCAACATGGATGGACCTCAAGGGCATTATGCAAATGGAAATAAGTCAGACAGGGGAACACAAATACCATATAATTTCATTTATATGTGGAATTTAAAAAAGAAGGCTCATAATATAAACAGATTGGTGGTTGCCAGAGGTGGGGATATGGGTGGGCAGTACAAACTTCCAGTTATAAAAGAAATAAGTCACGGGGTTGTAATGTACAGCATGATGATTATAGTTAAAAATATTGTAATGTATATCTGACAGTTGTAAGGGAGTAGATGTTAAAACTCATTACAAGGAAAAAATTTTTGTAACTATGTCATAAATGTTAACTACTGTATAATAATTGTGGTGATCTTCAACAATATATACAAATATGGAATCATTACATTGTATACCTGAAACTAATATAATGTCATTTAAACTTCAATAAAAATTAATTTTAGGAAAATAATTTTTTAAACGCAACAAGTATTTTTTACAAGTCAGAGATGGCTGTTCTACTTCTGATGAAAGATTTTTGAGGTAGAATGATTATGAAGCTTTAGCTACTTAACAAATATTTATGATATCTCAGATTACATTGAGATGAGAAAACTAAACTGAAGGAGAACTTGATTGTGTTATAATTTTGCCTAAAAAACAAGACATTAAAAACATCCCCATAGTGCAAAAAAAAAAAAGAACTTGGACCTCTACATCACATCATATACAAAAACTAATTCAAAATGGATGAAAGATATATGTGTAAGAGCAAAAAAGAAAACATTGGTGTAAATCTTCATGATTTTGGCTGAGGCAATAGTTTCTTATGACAACAAAAGCACAAGCAACAAAAGAAAAAAATAAACTGCACATCCTTAAAAATCTTTGTCCTTCAAAGGACACCATCAAGACAGTGAAAAAAACTACTCAGAGACTGGGAGAATATTTTTGTAAATCATATATCTGCTAAGGTCTTGTATCCAAAATATGTAAATCATTCTTACAACTCACTAATAAAATGACAAATAATCCAACTTTAAAATAGGCAAAGGATTTGAATAGAAATTTCTCCAAGGAATGTATGTAAATGGCCAATCAACACTTAAAATATCTCAATATCACTAGTCCTTAAGGAACAGCAATTCCAAACCACTTCACTCCCCACTAGGATGTCCATAATTAAAAATAATAATAACAGCCTGGCCAGCATGGCTGGGGATTGGGCATTGACCTATGAATCAGGAAGTCATGGTTTGATTCCCTGTCAGGGCACATATCTGGGTTGCAGGCTCAATCCCTGGTAGGGGTGTGTGTGCAGGAGGCAGCCAATAGATGATTCTCCTTCATCATTGATGTTTCCATTTCTCTCTCCCTCTCCCTTTCTCTCTGTAAACAAAAATATTTTTTAAAAAAAGTGTTGGCAAGATGTGAAAAAATTGGAGCCCTCAGACATCGCTAGTGAGAATGTAAAATGGTGGAGCTGTTGTGAAAAATAGATTGCCAGATCCTCAATAACTAAGGAGTGCTACCATATGACCCAGAAATTCCACTATTAGAGAAATTAGAATATATCTCCACATAAAAACTTGTACCCACAGATTCATAGAAGCATTACTCACAAAAGCCAAAAAGTGAAAAAAAAAACATAAATGTCCATCAACTAACAAATGAATAAACAAAACTTGGCAAATTCATACAAGAGAATATGATTCGTCATATCAAGAAATGAAGTATCGATACATGCTGCAGTGTGAATTGACCTTAAAAACAATAGGCTACGTGAAACAATCCAGTCACAAAGGGCCATACATCGTATGATTTTATTCATATGAAATGATTGGGACAGGCAATATATACAGATATAAAGTGGATTAATTGTCAGTAGCAGGGCTGGGGGTCGGGAGATTAAGGATGTGAGGTTCCTTTTCTTGTTAATCCTCACCTGAAGATATTTTTCCATTGATTTTTAGAGACAGTGGAAGGGAGAGGGAGAGACAGAGAGAAACATCAATGTGAGAGAGACACATCGATTGGTTGCCTCCCAGGTCAAGACTACAACTGAGGTATGTGCCCTCAACCAGAATTGAACCTGGGACCCTTCAGTCCACAGGCTGATCCTCTATCCACTGAGCTAAACCAGCTAGGGCTGTGAGGTTTCTTTTTGGGGTAATGGAAATATTCTAAATTTGATTGTGATGATGGATGCACAACTCTGTGAATGTATTAAAATTCATTGAATTTTAAATGTGTGAACTGTATGGTATGTGAATTATATCTCAATAAATCTGTTTTTAAAACATGCCCAGAAATAGTCAGCAAAATTGAGACTTTGGGAAAATACAGATAAGCAATCCTTCATTAAACATATGACAAGGAAAAAGTAAAACAGAAGAAAGATAAAGAAGTCTACATTTAAAAAGCTTGAAAAAATAAATTGACCAATTTCAGATTCTGAAAAACAAACTGAAAAACAGAAAAGATTTGTCAAATGTATGAGACAATCAGAAATTAGGATACTGACTGAATTTTTATAATTGTTTATATTAGGGATATATTATTTGGTGCAATAATGGCATTATGCTTATGGCAAATAAAAAAGTCCTTATACTTTATAGCTACCTACTGGAAAATCTACAGATGAAATAATAAATTATAAGAAACTTGCTTCAGAATCCTATATAATAAAGAGGTAATATGCAAATTGATCCTCACGCCCTTGCACAAGATGACTGCCCCATGTGGTCAAAGATAGCCACCACAAGATGGCCAGTAGGGGAGGATAGTTGTGGGTGATAGGCCAGCAGGGGAGGGAAGTTAGGGGCAACCAGGCCAGCAGAGGAGGGCAGCTGGGGACAACTGGGCCTGCAAGGGGGCAGTTAGGCTTCAATCAGGCTGGCAGAAAAGTGGTTAAAGACAATCAGGCAGGCAGGCGAATAGTTGGGAGCCAGCAGTCCCAGATTGTGAGAGGGATCAGGCCTAAACTGGCAGTCGGACATCCCCCAAGTGGTCCCAGATTGGAGAGGCTGGGCTGAGGGACACCCCAACCACATGCATGAATTTTGTGCACCAGGCCTTTAGTATCTAGATGAAACAAAACTTGGCATGAATTGAATAGTCAAAGCTGGGAGAAAGGTATGTGGGAATGATAACATTCTTTCTACTTTGGTGTAGATTTCAAATTTGCCATCAATAACAATTTTTAAAGGAAAAAAAATGCCTCAAAATTGAATACGATGTCCCTATACCCTAGAGAGGCTGACTTTATAATGGGGACCACCAACTGCACTTCAGGATGGCCTTTGGCTGCTAAGAGTTTGTAGTAAAAGTATGGGAAGAGCAGGTGCAGTGCAAGGGTTTCTCGCACCTGCTCTGTTGGAGAAGTCTCTCTCTCAGATGTATAGAAGTTATGACATAAGATGGGGTATAAACAAAGAGCATCCTGAATGCTTGGGCTGTTCTGGAGTGCCAGAGACCCTGAGTCTCTTGCCCAGGAAGTCAGTAATAACAGAAGTTGGGCCCAACAGTACGGATTATACCCTAATGAAGCCCACACTGGAAGGAGGAGACCTTGGCTGACATCAACCTGACTCTCTGAGTGGACAGGATACCATTTGGGGACTTGGCCTCCAGACTCTTGAAGACAATGTTTCCTGTTGGCATGTGATGGCAGTCCAACTCATTTCAGGAGAAACAGTTGAAGTTTCTCATACCATGTTTAATCTAGGGAAGACTGTGGAAGTCGGGGAGTGGTAAAACAAAGGAAAATCCAAGAAGGGTTTGATGGTCAAGACAAGATAGAATTCTAGGTTTGTCAGACCGCAGAGTCTTTGCCTTACCAGCAGTGAGACTGAAAAGGAAGTAATAGGTAATAAGAGAAAAATTAATACGCCTTTGTGACTAGAATATACTTTTTCATTGTTTTATGCATTTCTTGACTCAAATCCAAAATAGATTGAAAGTCATTTATAATACAGGACATGCGTGGAATAAATCTTCTAAAATAAAGGTTAAAAACTATTTACTTTTCCAAACTCACTTTGCGTGTCTCTTTGTTCCTCCTCAGATATCATTATTAATTCATTTTCTTTTATATAAGTCCATTGTAGACTACGGCTACAAGTGATTGCCCAAGGGGCTTCAGTGTCAAAATCTTTTCATCTCCAAATGTCAATTATATTACTTCCTTTTTCAGTTTTTAAAAATGTATTGGGGTGACATAGGTTAATAACATTTATAGGTTTCAGGGGTACAACTCTCTAATACATCATCTGTAGACTCACATAATGTCAGGAGAATAACTAAACTGACAATAATGACTGGCAGAGTTGGATCACAAAATTTAGTTGTTTGTACATGCTTCCATTCATAATTTCTCTGTGAGCAGCCATGATAGTTGCCAGATTGAGTATCCAGTATAGAATTGGCAGCCATCAACATTACTGACCACAGGAAAGTTTCTGTTGCAGCAGTGGCAGTGATATAAATAGTGGTACCTAGTGTTTTGTGATATCAAAGGAGGTCTTACCACCACCCCAGTTGTATAGTGAATTTTTGGTTGCTGAACCTGGAAACAGCCCCTTGCCTCATTCTCTAGGCCTAATGATGATGCTGTTAGCTTCCAAATATCCTTTCTTCCAACTTAATTGTTATCAAAGTTATTTTATACACAATTAAATATACAAATCTTAACTGCACAGGTCAATGAATTTGACAAATGTATACAGTGTGAGACTAACATCACAATCAAGACATACAACAGCATCATCACTCTGAAAGCGGGATGATGCTGAGTTTGTGCTGAATCATATTTCTGTTGAGAGTCAGAAATGCTCACATCCTGCTCATATCCTCAGACACAAATTAATACACTTTCAGCTTTTAACACATTTTTGTCCATTGGTAGATGAGGAAAATTTTGCATGGTCTAGATGGTTTTTTTAAATGTCAGTATTTATTTGTTTCTCTATAGAGTTAGTAGTAGAATTGTCGTAGACCAAAGCCTCCACCAAATTCAACATTGTGTTGTGTTCAGAATATTTATTTTCTGGCTAAGAGTCACTTTCAGTTGCATAACCAAAGTTCATTTTATTATAAATCTTCATTTTTCCCTTTCCTTCATTTTTAACCTTTTTAAAGATTGGTCTTAGTTGGTTCTTTTAAGGACCATTTTGAAAAATCACAATTCAAAATTATAGCATACTGCTTCATTCGCTTTTCAACAACTCAAGGTTATGAACAGGATTAGAGAGCATGGCATCTTCATTAAGATGCTGGGCAAACCAAGATGTAGATGTTGGCCAAAGATGACAGTTGCCACGCATTGTTCGTATACAATAGTCCATGCAAGAGAGGGTGCTAATTTGGTCTAGAGCAGGGGTTGTCAAATTATAAGCCCACAGGCCAAATCCTGCCTCTTGCCTCTTTTTGCAAATAAAGTTTTATTGGAACACATCCACACTCTCATTTATGCATTGACTGCAGTTGCTTTTGCTCACTAAAGGTAGAAGTGAGTAGTAGTGGACAGAGAATGTATGCACCCCACAAAAGCTGAAGTATTTATTATCGGACCCTTTACAGAAAAAAATGCCAACTCTTCGTCCCTAGCACTATCAGGGCAAGCGGAGATAAATAAATGAGCAGATTATATTATTGGAAGTAGAGCAGGAATAAGCCGGATGTGTTCTAGAAACACAGGAAGGCCATAAATGGACCCAGATCCTATCATTTCTCCTCTTATTTTGTCGCACATTCGTACCTATCAATAATTATTTGGATATGAATTCACTCATTCAGTGAATATTCTTTAAGTTCCCACTGTGTGCCAGACACTGTTAGCTGCTTCACACACACACACACAAATCATAATGAGAACCAACCAGTAAACAATTCCAACTCAAAATAGTAAGTGCTAACTAAAAATGCAGGGTGGGGGGGGGAGGATGCAATTGATACAGAGGAGGCAATAAACTTTTCTTGTACCACCCAGTCAGCATCTGATATTACATGCAACCTTCCTCAAATGATACCCGAACCACATCTTCCCTGGATGGTCCCGCCTCCCCTCCTCCAGTCACTAAACTACATCCTATAATAGCAACAATCACCTTTATGGCAGTTAATACCCATTGAGCATTTACTGGATGTAAGAGATAGCCAGGTACTTGACACACATCTACTATAATAACAGCGTAATATGCTAATTAGACCAGACAGCCGGATGACCTTTCAGACGAAGCTGGGGCTATGAGGGCCGAGCCCCCTTGCACGAATTTCGTGCGTGGGTCCTCTAGTAGCGATAGAAATATCACTATGCCCATTTGTGAAATAGGAAATTCAGGGTCAGAGAGGTGAGGTCCTTCGCTCCAGTTGTCCTGTGTGCTCCGCAAAGCAGCGCTCAGGGCATCTGCTATTTTCTTCCTCCTCTGTTCTGGCTTGCTGCTGATGGCTAATGTTAAGATTGCCGCTTGATGGTATCACCTACCGAAGGCACCCTTACCAACCAATGTGTACGCCGAAGTCTTATGTCTAGAGCATTTAATGTTCGAGTCCAGGGTATTGTTTCTCATAGATGCTAAATATCTGGGAACAATGATCATATTTTGTGAAAGAGTCCTTTGTAGTTTTTACTTTGCTTTTATTACAGTTCCTGCCCTCGGGTCTGGTGCCAAATTACCTAGGTTTGAATCTCAGCCCTGAAACTTAAGTGCTGTGTGATCCTGACGAAATTGCTTAACTTCTTCATTCCCCAGTTTCCCTATCCTTAAAGCAGGAATAAAAATATTATCTACCCCTTCGGTGTCTATTATAAAACACTTAGCCCAGCGTTACCGCGAAGAAAACTGGCTTCTTTCCCCCCAACTCTTATACAGGCCTCTATCTATCAACCTCTGGCCTCTTTCTGGGTACTTTCTATCTGCTCATTTCACCTGACTTTTATTGATCTTGTTGACTTGAATTGCTCCTGTCATGTTCCTTTCTATTACAGGAACTTTGATTAGGCTGTTCACGCTGTCTGGAATGTTCCTTTTCCTGCTTACCTGGCCAGTTCTCATGTGTTCTTTAAACTCCATAAGGGTGAGGTCTCTACCTGTTTTTCTTTGCCATTGTACACCCAGAGCTTAATATGGCACTTGGTGCACAGTAGGCCCTCATTAACGTTGGTTGCATGAAAACTAACCTGAGTCAGCCTAGTAGCTCACCTTATTCAGGTATTCACATCCTAGCTACAGCTTGTTTTTCTGTCTACTCACTGGTTCTAGACAACTTTCAATAAATAAATAAGTGCTATATGTTAGGTTCTGGGCTAGGGTCTTGGAAAATAATTTTTTTTTAAATAAAAACTTTTACCCAGCCAGTGTGCCTCAGTGGTTGAGTGTCCACCTATGAACCAGGAGGTCATGGTTTGATTCAGGGCACATGCCGGGGCTGCAGACTCAGTCCCCAGTGGGGGGTTATGCGGGAGGCAGCGAATCAATGATTCTCTTTCATCATTGATGCTTCTGTCTCTCTCCCTCTCTGAAATCAATAAAAATATTTTTTAAAAAATAACATACACATTTTCTGCTCTCAAAAAGCTACTTGTTCATTGGAGGACACAAGCATTCAAAGAGAGCGGCTATAATCTAGAAGGATGTGGTATACTCAAGGCCTATACTGCACTCCCTGGGCATAATGGACCCATGGAAAATGAGAAAAATATGTTTATTTGGGAAATATAGGAAAGGCTTCATAGATGAAGCAACATGTACATTGAGTCAAAAAAAAAAATGAGAAGCAGTTTTTCCAATAGACAAGTAGGGGCAAAGTATGAGTGCCTTTTCTTCTTTTGTTGATCCTAACTTTTACACACTGTTACCGCTATGGCGTTAGCCTAATATTTTTCATCTCTCATAACTACAGTGCTGCTCAGTTTCCCGTTTTCCAGTGTCTCTCTCTCTATTATGTACATTGTTCTTGCTCTCAGTGGTTTCCTCTGCCCCGGATTTGCCCTGGCACTTGCTAATTCGGTGCCCCTTTGGGTCCTTCTTTGTAACACGCATTGTTCATTAATTTTCACGCGCATAAAATCTGCATTTGGAACGGTTACTCCCCTTCTAGCAGTACTCGCTGGATTTAGCGCCATACCTGCACCCTGGATTCCAGGTGCTCAATCGCATTCGCGGGAGTCCCCGCATGGAGTAATATGTGACGTAAGTTCAAGAAAGTGCTGGAAGGAGAGGGAAAGAAGCTGAGATCCAGCAAACCTCGCTCAGCCACCATTAATAGGAGTCAGAGTGGGGGAGACCAAGTAGGCGCGGGGAAAAGGCAGGGAAGGCGACCCGCGTTTTCCATGCGGCGGAGTTGCACTGGCCCGCCTCTGCTCCCGGAGCCTGTGTGGCTCCCCAATCTTTTAAACAGACTCGCGCGCCCCATTCCCATCCTCCTGGATCCCAGGCTCAGGCTACGCCGCCGCGCGACCCGCGACCGTGGGCCAAGTCCCGGGCGCGCGAGGAGCCCACCCTGCGCGGCCGGAAGGAGCGGGGCGGGGCCTCCAGGCTTCCAGCTGGGCCTGAACCCGCTTCAGGGAAGCCAGTGTGGGGCCGAGTGTTTTTTAGGCAAAAGCGAAGGGCGGGCTCCCAGGCTGCCTCCCCACGCTCTCCTTACTTGCCATTCCTTCCGCTTGGCTGAATTGGGAGTCGCGATCTCCATCCAGCACAGGTGGGTCCTGCCCCCGTGGATCCGGGAAGGCGGGAGGAGGGGGGGGTGTGCGGGGAGGGGGGGTTTGCCCCGGGTGGGTGAGATGGGTGGGGTTTTTGCCCCCGGGAGCTCGCATGCAGGCCTGGCGCAGTGCGCGGGATGGCACGGTGGCCCCCACCCCAGCCGCTCAGGCCCGTGGGCGGTGGTACTCACCTTCACCCTCGAGGAGAAAGAGGCCACTCGCGCCTTGCTGCAAGGGCCGTCCGCCGTCACGGTTCGTGCCAGTTGCGCGACAAAGAGTCCGCCCCGAGCTCAGCGCAGGGCCAGATGGGCCTAACGCTGGAAAACAGCTGCAAGATCTGGAGCAAGCCCGCCTTGGGACTTGCGCCCAGTATACATTGTTTTAAACTCGATCGGACCTTCCCAGTCCGGGATCTGAAACTGATTTGGTGTGTAGCTTGCAGCAAGTCCCTGCCCTCTCTCGGCTTCGCTGGGCTCTGGCAGGCAGCGGGGAGGAAGGTGGCTGCCTGCAAGACCTTGCAGCACTGATTTTTCTTTCGTTCTAATATCCACTAATGTTCTCTGCCCAGATTTTACCCTTTGTCTGCCCCTCCTGAGCGAGGATGCCTTGCAAGTCAGGAGTGGCAGGACAAGGCATTGGCGGAAGCTAGGCGAGGAAGTTCTCTCTCTAATGAAAACAACTCTGAAAAGCCTTTTTAATACTACTGACTGCCCTGAAAACTGGAAACAACATCCATTCACTGCTTAGTGGGAATGTCAGCGCTGAAGAATGCTCTGGTGAATGCGTTCCTATTAAAGATGTTTCACTGGATGATTTGTTGGACCCAAATGTTTTGTGTTCCGTGAACATAATACGCTGCTTAGCAAGTCGCATCAGAAAAGACCGGCGTGACTTTAGTGTGTGTACCCAATCGCTGGAAGAAAACCTTGAGCCCTCACATGTAGGAATACTTCCATCATCCATTCCCATCCAGCGATTTTTAGAGGGGCTTCTTAGTTTGGGATTGCTCTTTGAGGAAACATGGTAGTAAAAAGTACATACATGCAGTTTATTTTACACAAACTTAACGGTAGAGGCGAAGAAGAATTATAACTACCATGAACCCACATTGTGGTGTCGATCTGGTCCTCTGCATTAAGGAACGGGTGGGAATGAGGATGACAGCCATATATTAGGCAAAGCACTGTCATCTGCCAAATGAGAGGTGGATGTGTTTATTGACCACCATACATAAAGAGGTGATACTTAATTTCATAACCAGTGTGATGGAGGGAATGTTCGTGGGGAGATTGAGTCTGGGGGCATCTTTTGAGTGTCCCACCTCATTCCTCATCCGGGAAGTGTGCGCTGGGACCGATCACCTCCCTGCTTTGGCATCTGTGTTAGGAACCACGGGCAGTTGTGTCTCTCTGCTTGGCAGCCCCGGGCACAGCAGTAAAATATCCAAACATCACTCACCGACTGCAGTGTTTCTAGCAGCTGTGCTTTCTGCC
Source organism: Lasiurus cinereus (assembly GCA_011751065.1). Lineage (NCBI taxonomy): Eukaryota > Metazoa > Chordata > Mammalia > Chiroptera > Vespertilionidae > Lasiurus > Lasiurus cinereus. The sequence goes on along the minus strand of JAAGEH010000273.1, from coordinate 755,348 downwards.
TGCCAGGAAGGGGGGTGTTGCTGGATACATACACCTTTTTGGGAGGAAGCGTCTCTTTCTGATTGAGCCCAAGGGAGCCTAGACCCACCAGTTGGATCCCTTTGTGACCCCCTTTCTGCATCCCCAATCGTATCCCCTGCTCCTGTGGGCCGTACATGCACCTGCCATTGACCTCATGTGAAGAATTTACAGAGGAAGAGGTTCTTGACAAAACCCCATGTGGGCACACTGGCAGGTTCTGTGTAAAGGGTGGCTGGCAGGCAGGTGGGTGTCCTTCAGGGCACGGGGCCTGATGATTTCCCAGAAGGTTGATAAATGAGAGGGAAATTGTGGTCGACGTCTGCTGAGTCATCCTGGAGGGTGAGTCTAGGACTGGCTGTTTGGCAGGACCTGCTGGAGGCTTTGGTCATATTTTACTCTGTTCATTCATTCTTTTATTCCAAAGACAATCAATAAGTGCTTCCTTTGTGCCAGGACGCCGATCCACTCACTGCGATTGGCCGCGCTCGGGGGACAGTGAGTTTGGGAAGACCACAGCAATTCCATCTGAAGCCTGCTGAGTCTGAGGCACCCTTTTTCTTCCCCGTTCCCTGAATCTCATCAGGGCCAAAGCTTGTCCCTGCTGCCTCCTGGGTATTTTTAAATCCCACCCACGTCTGTTTGCCCCCCACTGCTACTCCAGATTTCAAGCCAGAATCATTCTTTTTTTTTTGGGGGGGTGATTTTTATTTAAAAAAATGTTTTGGGGAGAGAGGGAGAGAGAAAAACATTGATGAGAGAGAAACATCAATCAGCTGTCTCCTGCATGCCCCCTACTGGGTATTGGGCCCACAACCCAAGAATGTACATAAAACCAGTGACCTCTCAGTACATGGGAGGATTGAGCCACAGTGGCTAGGGTATTTAGTAATTTTAAAATCTTTATTTTAGATTATCTAAATCATTGCTGGACCCTCAGTCTTAATGGGAAAACCCCCACTCCTACCATCACCACAGTAGCAGCAGCAACAACATGCAACAGCCTAATGAGCTCTGTATTATTCCTAACAGAATGTCTAAGAGACAAACTCTTTTTCCTCTGCTTTCTAAGGTGTTTTTAAAATTGTGTATTAAAATATAGTATACATACCATAAAATGGACTCATTTTAAATGTACATGTCAAGGATTTTTAGTACATTTGCTGAGTGGTGCAACCATGAGTACATGCAGTTTTAGACATTTCCATCACCTCAATGACATCTCTCTCTTACCCATTTGCAGTTAATCCCTGTTACCTCTCCCAGCCCTTGGCAACCACTAATCTGCTTTCTATGCCTATGGATTGGCCTATTCTGAACAGTTTATACAAATGCAATCATACAGTATGTGGTCTTTTGTGCTTAATGATTTTAGGCCTTGTTTTCTTTTCTAATATATGCATTCAAGGCTGTAAATTTCCCCGTAAGCACTAAATTGCTACATCCCACAAATTTTGATAAGGTGTATTTTTCTTTTTATTTATTTCAAAAACAATTTTACATTTCTCTTGAGATTTTATTTTTCTGTGACCATGGGTTATTTAGGGGTATGTTGTTTAATCTCCACATATTTTGGGATCTCCAGTTATATTTTGGTACACATTGTATGGTTTCTATTCTTTTAAATTGTGGAGGTGTGTTTTATGATCCAGAATGTGATTTATCTTGGTGGTTGATTCATGGGAGCTTGAGAAAAAGATATATTCTGCCATTTTTAGATGAAGTAGACTATAGATTTCAATTATGTACAATTGATTGATGATGTTGTTGAGTTCAGCTATGTTCTTACTGATTTTATGCCTTTTATATCTGTCATTTTTCTTCTTTTAATATATATTTTATTGATTTCAGAGAGGAATGGAGAGGGAGAGATAGAAACATCAATGATGAGAGAGTCATTGATTGGGTGCCTCCTGCACACCCCACACTGGGATGGAGCCTGCAACCTGGGCATGTGCCCTGACCGGGAATCAAACCATGACCTCCTGGTTCATAGATCAACTGTCAACCACTGAGCCATGCCTAGCCAGACAGATTTCAGTCTTTTAGTGACCCTGACCCTATACCTGTTGGATAAGTTGTTTTGCTTTGTTTTACAATTGAAGCTAAAACATATACATTTGTGGTTTCAATTTCTTAGCGTGATTCTGGTGCTGCAGAAAAAGGAGAGGCAAAGTCGTCATTTTTCCCAATCCCTAATGTAGTCATTCTCCTCAAATGTCACTGCTAGTCATTCAGGAATCAAAATGCCTCGTTTTATGGCTTGTAGACTTTCAGAAGAGGCTGTTTCTTTGTAGTAAACATGCAGAGATTGAAGCTGACACATGTGATTACCTTACTCCAACGAGAATTTCTAGCTGTGGCCATTGCCCAAGTGTTTGTGAATATTTTGTAATCAATGATTTTTGGGTCTTGACTTAATTTAATTATCATAAAAATGCATTGAGTCTTTAGTATATGTTTAGCACTGTGGGGATTACAAAGAAATTGGTTCTGTGACCTCATGGAATTTACAGCCTCTCTGCAGAGTCAAAGCTTACATTCTTGAATCAATTAGGTCAATTCACTCAAGATAATACCCTTATGCTTAGTTCCAACAGTATGTGTTGTTGATCGTCAGGAAAGACAAAACTCTGTGTAGTCCAGGTGAGGTAAGGAAGGCTTCTTTCTATGAATAGTACTTGAAATGACCTTTGAAAAGTCAATAGAGATTTTACATAAAGAGAACATTCTAAGTAAAATATTATGAACAATACCATGATCAGAACTTTGAGAGCACACACCCCCCACAACTAGAATACTTTGTCTCCTCGAATCACATATACCCACTTCTTCATCGTGTACTTCAAACCATGGAAAAAGGGAGTCTTGGCGCCTAAGTGGCCATTCACAGAAAAGTCATAAGTCATTCCATTTGACTTACACTGGCCCATCTCCCATTTGACTCTCCAGAAACTCTCTTGTTTCTCCTGTTGGAACCTTTCCCTCATCCTTCATATTGAACATTCATGGTAACCTTCTGTGTATGCTGACCACAATCTTATCTTTTCGTATTAGTAGGTCATCCTTGGACTATCTCTGATAGCTTCTATTTTGGTTTTAGCAGTGCTTACAACCTTCCACCTAGACACTGATGGAAATCCTCCTTGGGTTGCAATACCTGACCTTCATAAAGTCCATCCTTCAATCAGTAATTCTAGTAGCACCATGGTGTGTCGTTGGAAGAGATAATGGTGCACCAGTAGACAATATACGTACATGGTAAGTATGGCCCTGAGGAAAGAAGCTGCCTCCTTTCATATTGAGGATACCAACCAATAAACCAGCTAACAGAACACAAAAGTTCAGTTGCTAGCCTTGGAGTCATCTTGCTCCACTTGCTCTCCCTGGAAAGCATATACATGCACAGATAAAGCCTTAGTTCCGTTTTTACTAAAAGGCACTAAAACGTGTGCTTCTATTGGAATTTTTTTTTCTAACAATGCATCACAGCTGCCCAGATTTCATAATGATCCCAAGGCACTTAGGAGTGCTCTTCATTAATACTACATCTTATTCCACAGCATTTATGCATCTTAAAAAGGGTCTTCTCCAACAGAACAGTACAGGAGACCCCACATGGTTGATGAGGTGCCTTGTCCATGCCAACCACAAGTCCTCAGTAGCTAAAGGCCACTCCCAAAGTACAGGTCAATGGTCCCTGCTGTAAAGTCATTCTCTCTAGGGTATAAGGGCATCCCCTCCCGTGGGCACCAGGGTCAGTAGGCTCCATCCAGAAGCAACAACAAACCAACTTACCAAATGGACATAGAGTGTGTGGTTGATGTGTGCATGTTAGTATACTTAAGGATACTGAAAGAAGTATACTTAAGTTGCCAGTTGTAAGTCCTGATGGAAGTACACTTACATTGCCAACTCAAAGCACAAATTCTCTGACTGTACCATAATACCATCCCAATGTGCATCTGTGACTCATGGAATAAGTCACTCAAAGACCTTTTGTGGCACTGCATTTGACATTATGTCTTGTGAAATGCATAAACATGAGGTCTGTTCATTGTAGACAAGGACACCCCAGGGAAACTGAAAGGGAAGTGCCACATACTCTTGACCCTAGACCATCCTTGTTTGACATAAACTTCACCTCCACCTGTCCTGCCTGTCTCCCAGTACCACAAGCCATACTCATTACAGTAGGTGCACTGATGAAATTAGCCATGTCCTGCTTGATAATATTGTTTCTCACCAAGGGCCACAGTTGTCAATGCTTTTCAAACCCCTAATTCTTTGAACCCTTGCTTCTCTCTTACAGGATACTAAATAAAGTATATGTAACAGTGCTCATTTCCTTTCATGTAAAAAAAGATCTGCAACGTTTTCACCAGCACGGAGCCCAGTGGCAGGTCAGCAAAATGTCTAAAGCATCTCATGATTCACCTCCACCTGCCTCCACCTACCAGTTGCCTCTTAGTCTCAGTCACTAAAAGGGCCTTTGGTTGTATGTGAGTTGCATGAGATAGGTTCTCAGTGAGTCACGAGGTAGGGGTAAGTGGTATTCATCAGATTAATACAGATTCAAACTCAGTACCAGTGCTAAGTCTGAGGCCACTCAGCAAAAGTCCCAGGGCACACCAAGGCCAGCTGTCACCCTCTGGGTGAACACAGACCTTTGAGGTAGGTAGGGCAGGGTCTCAGGGGGTCATCTGGGGGAGGATAGCAGAGTTCATCAGGCTAAAAGATTTGGATGTATGGAGGGAGGGTTCTTTATAGGAATAGTAGTGCTGGTTAGACAAGTGAGGGAAATGGCCCCTTCCCTGTATCCACACAATGAAGCCTTTCTCTCTTCATCTCTGCCACCTATAGTCTTCCCAGACCTCCTTGAGAGCCTTCCAAGAAGGTCTGCACCATGGGTCTGCACCAGAGGCAACAGATTCCTCCACAAGTTGAGAGCTCAGCAGAGTGGGGCCACGGGGAGTCTGAAGGGTGAGGCTGGTGCGTTCCCCTAAGCTGATGTAATATGGAAGGGAGTGCTCAACCCAGGAAAGATGGCATCTGTGAGTGGTGTTGGAGAAGGACTCAGTACAGGGTCCTTGATGGCTGTCCTTCCTGGCCTTTCCCAAGAGCCACACTACTCAATCTCTCCCTGTAGGATTCCAGTCCACCCTGAGCTGCTTTACCTCTGCTGGAGCCAAGCAGAGTTAATCAGACCCAAACAGACCAAGATTTGACCATGGGAAGTGAGCACTCTGCACTGGTTGGGCATGTGAGGGATAAATGGCCCTTGACCTGGAGCCACACAAGTCAGTCCTTCTGAGAGTCTACCCAGACCTGGAGAGTTAGAGTTTGGCAGCCAGACGTCAGGAGGGTGGGGATAGTGGATGTTCCATGAAATGGTGGCACTGGTCAGGTTAGTGGGAAGGCAGATGGAATGGTCCCCACCCCAGAACCACACAGCTCAGTTTCTGACACCCCTTGAGTCCATCAGACCTGTATACTCTGGGCTGAGACAGCTGACTTCTCAGGGCAAGAGCTCTGGAGGGCAAGGTGACAAGGAGTCAGGCCATTGCATTCTTCCAGTCTAATGCCATTTGCAGGTGATTGTCCCTTCAACTCTCTCCAGAGCCACACAATCAAGTCTTCTCACACAACTCTACTCTGCTTTGAGCCTCCTTCCCTCTGCTAGAGCCCAGGTGAGTGGCTGCCAATGATATCTGTACACTGACCCATTAGGAGGGTGTCTAGGTTCCTAGCAGATCCCAGATCTCCCTGGTGGACAGAAACGCCGTTGATTTTCACAGCCAGGTGTTATATAGGCTCCACTTCCCAGTTCTGGCACTCTAGGCAGAGGAGACTGGTTTGGGGTTAAGAGCTCAGGCTCCCCAGGAGGGAACTTTGCAGCTGAGATATCCGGTTGGATTCTCAACCATTGCACATTGAGTGTAGAGCCAGCCCTTTTCATGATACCACCCTTCCTACTAATCTTGATGTGGCTTCTCCTTTAAATCATTGGTTATAAGACTTCTGATAAGCTGATATTCAGTTGATTATTTAGATTGAATGTTTTATATTTTGGTTTTAATTCCAATTTGGTCCTACGAGGAACTGAAAGTCACTTCCACCTATCTACCACCATCTTGGATCTCGGTTTGTCATTTCTATCAGAGAAAAAAATCTAAGTTTTTATGTTTTAGCATAGAAGGCCCTTTGTGATCTGCTTTTTTCTGATATCATCTCCTATTAGTTTACCCCTTGATTACTCAGCTCCAGGCACACTGCTTTTTAAATTTGTGTATATATATATATATATATACACACACACACACACACACACACACACACACACACACACACACACACACACACACATATATATATATATATATTAGAGGCCGGGTGCATGAATTCATACAAGAGTGAGGTCTGGTCAGCCTGGCCAGGAGGAGGGGACATGGGCAGTCTGGCCGGCCTGCCTGCTGGTTGAACTCCTGGTCAAGGGGGCAATATGCATATTAGCCTTTTATTATATAGAATATACACTGAGTGGCCAGATTATTACACGTTCATAGATCATAATAATCTGGTCACTGTGTGTGTGTGAGTGTGTGTGTGTGTGTGTGTGTGTGTGTATCAGAGAAGAAGGGATAGAGAGAGCTAGAAACATCAATGATGAATGATGAGAGAGAATCATTTATAGGCTGCCTCATGCACACCCCACATTAGGGATCAAGCCCATAATCCCAGCATGTGGCCTAACCGGGAATCAAACCTTGACCTCCCAGTTCAATAGGTCAACAAAAAACCACTGGGCATGCTGGTTGGGCCACACTGCTTTTTATACTGTTCTTTGGCAACAGTAGATACAATCCCAGCTTAGTATTTTCACACTGGTCTACTTTACACCAGATATTTTCATGATAAACTACCTCTTTGTTCAAATATCATCTTTCTCAATGAACTCTACCCTGACCACCACATTTAAAAGTCCTGATACTTAAGAGCATACACCTTTACTTTGCTGGGGTTTTTTGGAGCTCTTATTACCTTCTAATATATTATATAATTTCCTTTATGTTGTTTATCTTTAATTGTCTATCTCCTCCCACTAGAAGATAAATTCCGTACAAACAGGAAATTTGTCTGTTTTGTTCACTGATATATCTATGCCAAGGGCTTAAAATAGTGCCTGGCAGAAAGTTGGCACCTAATAAATATTTCTTAAATGAATTTATTAGCTAACTAATTAGTTAATAAGGATGTCAGGGAACGTTTTTAAAATTAATTTCTATTTGAGACCTGAAAACTGAATAGGAGCAGAATGAGAGGGACAACATGGTTGGCAGAGGAAACAACATATGTGAAGGCCTCGAGGCAGTGGGGGCAAGATCAATAAGGCCAATTATATAAAGCTTTGAGTGTCATTGTAAAGAGATGACTTAATCCTCTTGCCTGCCCTCTAGAAGCTCTCATCAAATGGGGAAAGAAAAATAAAACAGCCAATTATTATACGTGTTGTAAGTGTACTAGTAAGAGAATGCAAGAAAGAGCTATGAAATCACTGAGTAGTCAGCTGCTAACTCTTCCTAGGGGAGTTAGGAATATTTTACAAAGAAGGTGACATTAGATCTAGGTCTCAGGCAGGAGAGTGACATGATGAAAGTGTTTTAAGAAGATTAATCTTGCAATAATATGGAAAGTGGATGGGAATATGGATGGACTGGAGGCAAAGAAACCATCTAGTCTATGGCAGTAGTCCAGGCATGAAGTGATGAAGGCATCTATAGGAATGGAAAGAGAAGGACAAATCTGAGAGACATTTGGAAGGAAAAATTGACAGGAGCTAAATGGACTCTTGGCTTTAAGCCTCTCGAGAGGTAATGCTTCTTCCTTAGTAATAACCATGAAAAGATTCAGACTGACCTATTATGTAATTGCCTACTCTGACTAGAATTTCTAGATATGGCTGGCCTCCAAAAGTTTGTTATTGTGATTGATACTTGTTGGGCCTTAATTTACATTAAGATGGCTTTAGAGTCTTAAGGTTGGGATGCTCTCAAAAACATAATTTTGACTATGAAACAGCAAATTATTCTATTAAAAAAGAAATGAGTGAAACCATGGGACTGCATAGGAAGTTTTACAATGAGCTCATAGTTCCTTTTTTAAAAGTATAATATTATATATGGAAAAGAAGAAGGCTATAACAGGCATCATGTGCCTAAAGGATTAGTATTTGGGGGAAAAAGGCCTCAAATTACTTCTGGATTGGATAAATACATATTTACAAAAACAATAAGAATAACATTTTAAGTATGTTCTCAGAAAGAAGAAAGTACATGTGTCCTGGGTAAGTTGCAACTCAGATGATATTGTTAAACTACTCTCAATGATCAATGGAATTAAAAGACGAAATACTGCTATTTTTTAACAACAGGAATGGACTTTGAAAATATTATGCTACGTGAAATAAATCAGACAGAAAAGGACAAAAATCATATGACTTCACTCATATTTGAAATATGCAACAAACAAAAATAAACAATCAAAACAAAATAAAAAGAAATTCATTGTCATATATAAGACAACAGATTGGTGGTTACTAGTGGGGAGTGGGGGCATAATAGGTCAAAACGGGAAAAAGGAATCAAATATATGGTGATGGATGAAAACTACACTTTTGGTTAGTGAGTACACAGATGTCAAATTATAATGTTGTACACCTGAAACATAATGTTATAAACCAATGTGACCTCAGTAATAATAAAAATGTCTTTAGTTTATCCGTACCTTGATTAATAGTTTGACTTGATATAAAATTATGGGTTATAAATAAAGTACAGAAGTTTTAAAGCAAAAAAAAAAAGGACTGGGTTAATGTAAATAAATTACCATTTATAATAAAGAAAAAGAAGGAAGTTTTCAAGTTAGTGAGTACTTAGAAAGTTACAAAGTTATCAACAAAGACATTTCACACAAATATAATTTTTACTTCTGACAAGATCATTAGATGTAGTTTATGGAAGTATGGAAGAAATATGGAATGAGCAAATGACTGATATTTCATCAAGATTTTAACACATCTTGGAAGAAACTAAGATGGAAGAAACACCTAAACTGCTGTCTCGTACAACAGTTTCAAAACTACAACTAAAAGACAAAATAGGCATCATCCAAAACCACAGGAAGGCTGGCTGAGTGGAAATTCTACAACTAGAAGGAAAGAGAAAAGCACACTGAGACTTATAGGAGTTATGAAAGTAAAGTCAGAGGTATGGAGGCGCGAGCATGGAGAGGTCTGGCAACTAAGTATGGAGCTGTCTTTTTCAAGCCAGAGGGAGACAAAAGCTACCGACTGCTCTGAAATCCAGTTCCGGGTGAAATTCTGGGGACCCAGACCCATAAGGGGAGAAACTGGACTGTCTGGCAGCGGGTGAAAACCGAGGATGGCTTTTCTCTCAGAGATGCTTGCAGCGATTACCAGGGGCCAATGAGAAACAGAGGCCTCTTAGGGCAGGGCTGATGGGAAGCCATCGCTGTTTGCCCCACCCTGTGATCCCGCCTCACTAAGCCATAGCTGTTTGTTCCACCCCATCCAAGCTGAGCACAGAAGCTTTGCATATGAATGGCCTGGTCTTTGAATTTTAAACTTACCTACAGCTGAGTCAGTGAGACTCAGAACATCCAAAAGAAGGCCCAAGGTGCCACAGCAGCTTGCATTGCTTCACAGCTGGGCCTCATCTGGGCACCTCCAAAACCCAAACAAACAAGATGAATCTCCAGATCTCTCTGTAGCTCCTGCTGGGTGGCCTCAGGCAGAGGCTAAATTAGCACCTCCTTAAAGATCCAAGAGCCAGTGTACCCAGGGTTCAGAGTGGGACCATCCAGATTGCAACTCCTCAGATCCATAAGGGACACACTCAGGAGGCAGACTCAGCACCAAAGCCCCACTGAAGCAAGTCTTGCCTCATAAGGGTGTCTCCAGCACAGAAGTTCTCCAATCATAGACACAGCTGATCCTCACAATCAATTGGCCTGGAGGTCTAATTCCCTCCAGTGATACCGACAACAATTAAGGCTTAACTACAACAAGACTGTGCACACAGCCCACAAAGGGGTGCACCAAGAGTGTTCACCTCAGGTAAGTGGGGAGGCTGAGCAACTGGGCCCTATAGGATACCTAGCACACAAAACCACTCTATCAATTCAGGGAAGCAGCCAAAATGTGGAGACAAAGAAACAGATCACAAATGAAAGAAATGGAGGAAATCAAACGACTGATATAGAGTTCAAAACTACGGTTATAAGGTTTCTCAAGAATTTTATAGAAAAGGTCAATAAATTTAGTGAGACTCTCAAGGATATGAAAAAGGACCAACTAGAAATTAAGCATACACTGACTGAAATTAAAAATAATATACAGAGATCCAACAGCAGATTAGAGGATTGCAAGAATCAAGTCAAAGATTTGAAATACAAAGAAGCCAAAAACACCCAACCAGAAAAGCAAAAAGAAAAAATAAATCCAAAAATATGAAGATAGTGTAAGGAGCCTCTGAGACAACTTCAAGCCTACCAACACCCAAATCATGGGGGTGCCAGAAGAAGAGAGAGAGAAGATGCTGAAAACCTACGTGAAGAAATAATGAGAGAAAACTTCCCCCACCTGGTAAAAGAAATAGACTTAAAAGTCCAGAAAGCACATAGAACCCCAAACAAAAGTAATCCAAAGAGGATCACACCAAGACACATCATAATTAAAATGCCAAGAGCAAAAGACAAAGAGAGAATATTAAAAGCAAGAGAAAAACAGTTAGTTACCTACAAGGGAGCACCCATATGATTGTCAGCTGATTTCTCAACAGAAACTATGCAGGCCAGACGGCAGTGGCAAGAAATATTCAAAGTGATGAATAGAAAGAATCTACAATCAAGATTACTCTACCCAGCAAAGCTATCATTCAGAATTGAAGGTCAGATAAAGAGCTTCACAGATAAGAAAAAGCTAAAGGAGTTCACCACCACCAGTATTATATGAAATGCTGAAAGGTATCCTTTAAGAAGAGGAGGAAGAAGAAAAAGGTAAATATATAAATTATGAACAACAAATACATATCTATCAACAAGTGAATCTAAAAATCTAGTGAATAAAAAATCTGATGAACAGGAGAGAATCCAAGATGGTGGCATAGGTAAACACCTACACTGCTGCCTCACACAATTTCAAAACTACAACTAAAAGACAGAACGGACATGATCCAGAACCACAGGAAAGCTGGTAGAGTGGAAATTCTACAACTAGAAGGAAAGAGAGGGGCTCACAGAAACCCAGAGGAACTGCAAAAAAGCTGAGGTACAGAGATGTGCGCGTGGAGAGAGTTGGTGCCAGAGTACGTGGCTGGCTTTCTCTGGTGGGAGGGAGACGGAGACTCTCAAAGGCATTGAACTCCTTATCCTATGACACTAAACCCCAGATCCAGCTGAAACTCATACAGGGGGAGTTTGGAATGTGAAGAGGGAGAAGTACATGGAAATTTAGGGGACTCACAAAAGATCAGAAGGCTGGTGGCGTGCACGGCACTGCACGCAGGACAGACTGCTAATTGTACTGCTGGTTTTCACGAGTGGGCGGGAGATAGACCCTCCCAACTGTGCCACTTCTAACCCCACTAAACCCCAGTTTTGGGCAAAACCCTAGAGACCCAGACTCGTGTGGTCCCGGAGTGCAGGGGAACCAGAGCCAGTCTAGAGGCACTTCGAGAGAGCGCACGGGCGCACACAGGGACTGTTCCAGCAATTACCCAGTCATGTGAGACTCAGGGGCCATGGAGGGCGGGGCCGACTGGAAGGCAAGGCAGTCCCTTAAACCCTAAGACTCCACAAATCCCAAGCTCAACAGAGAGGCTTCTACAGTTTTTCAAGTCTGGTATCATAAGGCTGAATCCAACACAGATGTTTTCCCAGCATAGTGAAAATGCGAGACAAGGGAAGGGATCACAAACAAAAGAAATGGAGGAAAACAAACGACTGGATATAGAGTTCAAAACCACGCTTATTATGTTTTTCATGAATATCCTAGAAAAGTTGGATAAAGTTAGCGAGACCAAAGAGGAGATGAATAAGGACTAACTAAAGATGAAAAAGGAGCAACTAGAGATGAAAAAGAACCAACTAGAGATGGAAAAGATCCAACTAGAGATGGAAAAGGACCAACTAGAAATTAAACATACACTGACTGAAATAAAAAATATTATACAGAGACCTAACAGCAGAATAGAGGAGGGCAAGAATCAAGTCAAAAATTTGAAATATAAAGAATCAGAAAACACTCAACTGTAAAAGCAAGAAGAGAAAATAATCCAAAAATATGAAGATAATGTAAAGAGCCTCTGGGACAGCTTCAAGCGTACCAACATCAGAATTGTGTGGGTGCCAGAAGAAGAGAGAGAGCAAGATACTGAAAACCTATTTAAAGAAATAATGACTGAAAACTTCCCACATCTGGTGAAAGAAATACACTTACAAGTCCAGGAAGCACACAGAACCCCATATTAAAGGAATCCAAAGAGGACCACACCAAGACACATCATAATTAAAATACCAAGAGCAAAAGACAAAGAGAGAATATTAAAAGCAGCAAGAGAAAAACAGTTCATTACCTACAAGGGAGCACCCATACGACTGTCAGCTGATTTCTCAACAGAAATGATGCAGGTCAGACGGGAGTGGCAAGAAATATTCAATGTGATGAACAGCAAGAACCTACAACCAAGAATAATCTATCCAGCAAAGCTAACATTCAGAATTGAAGGGCAGATAAAGAGCTTCACAGATAAGAAAAAGTTAAAGGAGTTCATCAACTCCAAACCAGTATTATATGAAATGCTGAAAGGTACTCTTTTAGAAGAGGAAGAAGAAAAAGGTAAAAGCCAAAAAATTATGAACAACAAATACATATCTATCAACAAGTGAATCTAAAAATTAAGTGAATTAAAAATGTGATGAACAGCCGAGACCGGTTTGGCTCAGTGGATAGAGCGTGGGCTTGAGAACTGAAAGGTCCCAGGTTCGATTCCAGTTGGGGGCATGTACCTCGCTTGCGGGCACATCTCCACTGTGGGACATGCAGGAGGCGGCTGATCGATGTCTCTCTCTCATCGATGTTTCTGACTTTCTATCTCTCTCCCTTCCTTTCTATAAAAAATCAATAAAATATATTTAAAAAAATTTGATGAACAGAATAAACTGGTGAATACAATAGAATCAGGAGCACAGAAAGGGTGTGGACTGATAATTCTCAGGGGGAAAGGGGTGAAGGGAGTACAGGGAGAGACTGGACAAAAATCATGCACCTATGGATGAGGATAGTGGTGTAAGGGTAGAGGGAGGAGTGGGAGCCGGGGGGAAGGGAGCTATGGAGGGGAAAAAAGAGAAACAAATGTAATAATCTGAATAATAAAGATTTATTTTTAAAAATGTTTTAGCACATCTTTTATGACACACTTATGAAAAATAATTATGAACCCATGTTGGTGGTTTATATAATCAAACAATTGTATATTAATAAGTTATTATAATACTCAAAGAGTAACGATTAACAGACCAGAGGCAAAAAAAGAGTTTTGACAGGCTGTTTCAAACCTACCTTTAGCTTGACCTAGTCAATATTTTTATTATTGAAGTAAATATTCAGAACAAGCATCTTAACAATTTAAAGAGACTGTGAAGCTAGAAGAAAAGTTATTCAATCCAATTCCCACAAACATTTATGCAGTTTTACTATGTCTATAAACGATACTAGATATTAGAGTATATAGATTGAGACATATGTCTTTCTATTGAGAAGCATGTAAGTATTTCTAGGAGGAAAGACAAAAAACATAATTTTAACAAAATGTATTAAGAAGAAAGAGACATATACAGTATTATGAGAGAACAAAAGAGATACTGGTTTATTCTGAGAGTTTAGAGAAGACTTCCTAGAGGAGATGATTCTTGAGGATGAATAAAAGATAGAGTAGGAAGGGCTTCCAGTTTGAGGGCATAAAGAACATGAACATGAGTCTTTTAAAATCATGAAAGCATTCAGTGGGTCTGGGAAACTATAAGCAATCATGTACAAAGACATAAATAGCAGAAAGTATGGCTGAGAAGTAGCTCAGGCCCAGGTAATGGAAGGCATTGCATAACATGAGAAGGAAACTTGGACTGTAGCCTGAAGGCCCTAGCAATCCATTCAACGGGAACGCCATACTGACACATCTGTTTTCCTACAGTGTGCACAGTAGTTTGAATTGAAGGTAAGTGTGTTTATGGATAGATTAATTAGGAGTCCATTACAGTCTTTGAGGGAGAAATAATAGTGGACCTGAGCTTAGATGGTGATAAGTAGAGATATAATGTAGTAGATGGAGTTGGAGCATCATTTAGGTCAGGGGTGGGGCATATCCAGCCCACAAGCTGTACAATGTCCATGAAATCCTTTGATCCGGCCCTGCCAAGGCATTAGAGGTGAGTTAATTAAATGTTTGAGCAAATATAGCAGGCTCATTTTTAAATTCTACAAAGAACTCTGATCGCATGGAGTCCATCCCAGTTTGGCGAGGCATCGTTAACTGCTTTTTCCTTTGCACCTTTTCACTGTACTCTGTGCTTACAACTATCATAGATAGGATTGGTAATCACCTTATATTTGTCTTTCTTCCTCATTAGATTGTGAGTTTCTTGAATGGTGGCTGGGATTGCTGACTTATTTATGTTTATATCTCTAGTGCTCAGTAATATGTGCTGGGTGAAATAATGAATTAATATACTTGCTTAAGAGTGGTTTGGGGTGGGGGGGTAATACAATATAAAAGGATAAGAGTATTTGATTAAGAATTGAACATTAGACCAGAGGTTGGAATTTTATTTTTCTTCGAGGACCACATAAGAAATTTTGTACACTTTGGAGGCCACATATGGTTTTGGTCTCATATTCTTCATTATTTTTATTTATAACCCTTTAAAATGTAAAATTCATTTTTATCTCATAGGCCATATAAAAATAGGCATGGACCATAGTTTGATAGCCTCTGTAATAGACAATACCCATATGTAGGAGTTTGGAAAACAAGAGTCTATGGAAAAGAATAAATATAACCCATATATCAGCAGAAGCCACTCTATGCTCTGCTCCTTGCAAACCACCCATAAACTCTCAATAAATTTGACTTTTAACTCTTGATTTCCAAACCTGTTATTTCAGAACATTCCCTTAGTCATCAGTAAATTCTATTATGTCTTTAGCTATAGCCTCTGGTATGTGATTGGTTTCATTCCACATCAACATGAAATTTAGTCCCTTCATCAGCTTACATCACACACACACATCACACATCCACTCAAAATTAGCATTGTGTGGCTGGCCAGCGTGGCTCAGTAGTTGAGCACTGACCCATGCGCCAAGACGTCCCTAGTTCGATTCCCGGTCAGGGCACATTCCTGGGTTGTGTGCTTGATCCCAAGTGCAGGGCATATCAAATACTCTTATCAATGTTTCTGTTTCTCTATCCCTCTTCCATCCTCTCTCTCTCTAAATCAATAAAAACATACCAAAAAATAGCATTTTGTGGGTTTAGTGACCTTAGGGGATTATTGACAAGGTTCATATTAAGCGCCATTCAGCTTCTCTGCGGTGGCATCTCTTCTCTTTTCCCATAAGACAAATTAATTGCTTTTAAGGTTTTATCCAAATAATGTTGTTTTATTAAGCTTTCTGAATCCATCACACTCAGAGAGTTACCAACTCCAAGCAGGTTTATCAAGAGATATAGTTTATTCCTAACAACAACCATAATAATGACGACGATGATGATGATGATGATAATGATGATGATGATGATAGCAGCTAATATACATACGTCTTAGTATGGGACAGACACAGGTCTAAGTGCTGCAGTGCTCATATTAAACCCAAGGGAGAAGTGTTCTTATTGTCCTCATTTTACAAAATAGGAAATGGAGTCATTGGAAGTTTAAGTAACTTGCCCACAATCTCACATACTCAGTGGAAAAGAAAGCTGCAAGGAGCCAGGGTGAGGGCAATCAATACCGTTGTAAGTGAAGAGGCCCAGAAGGATGGAACCTGCAAACCAATGCTTATATGTGGTGGGAAGATTAAAATGAATGAAATTTAGCCTTAGCCAGTTTGGCTCAGTGGCCAAAGCGTTGGCCTGTGGCCCAAAAGGTCCTGGGTTTGATTCCGGTCAAGGGCATGTACCTTGGTTGCAGGATCCTCCTTAGCCTGGCCTCTGGATGGTGCCCTGGTTGGGACAAGTGAAGGAGGCAACTAATCAATGTGTTTCTCTCACATCAGTGTTTCTCTCTGTCTTCCCCTCTCTCTTCCACTCTCCCTGAAAATCAATGAGAAAATATCCTCGAATGAGGATTAACAGAAAGAAAAAAAATAGTGGATTTTAAAAGAACTACCTTAGATTTTTTTGTTCTTTGGGGTTTTTTTGCTTCATAGACACAGACAACATTATGGTGATTACCAGAGGGAAGAGGAGGAGGGGTGGTAAGAGATAGAGGATGGTAAAGGAGAAATAAATGGTGATGGAAGGAGACTTGACTTTGGGGGTGAACACACAATACAATATACAGAGGATGTAGTGTAGAATTGTACATATGAAACCCATATAAAGTTATTAACCAACGTCACCCCAATAAATTCAACACACATTAAAAGTAAATAAAAGAACCACTTCTTAGAAAGTGGGGTAGAATCAACATTACAAGGCACAAAATCAGAATAGCTGGTGAATAAGTACAAATAATGGTTATGGACCACTGTTTAGAATGTCTTCTTGTTTACTCCTGTGCAGTTGAGATCACGAAATCTGTTCTTTCACACAGTTTTTTTTATGTAGTCTTATTCCCTTGGGCTCGTGAAAGTTGTTTTATGTTGTTACTCTTTCTTCTGATCATTGAATTTTCTAGGATGTGCCACAGTTTGTCCTACCTGCAGAGCAGGATCCAGGACCTGCTGAGGGGAAGAGTTATTCATTGGGCCCTTCAACAGCCCAACTTCAAAAGCTTACTTCCATTAACCATCCACTGACACCATACGGACTCCAGGCCTCTGAATTGTGCTTGACAACAACATGGAGATGATTTTGGTAAGATGTGCGGAGAAAAGCACTTCCTCTTTAATTGTGCTAAAAACCAAATTTAGCGTACCTGTTTTTAAGTGTACAGCTCAGTAGTGTTCAATATATTCACATTGCTTTACAATAACAGATACTTCTTATGGGGACTGGAAATCCTTTCTGAGGATCTCTAGCCATTTATTTCCAAGGTTATCCTCCAAGTTGCAAGAAAGACAATCATCATTTGGGCAATAGTAAAATATCATCCCAGCTAGGGAAAGGGAACACTGTCCCAGCCCCACTCTTATCTCCCTGTATCATGTAAGGAAAAACAGGAAAGAAGAGAAAGCCTCACTGTACAAGAGAGAGGTTCAAAGTCACAGACGGGAAATGTTACCACCAGGAGAGGTATTAGATGGAAGAGGGAGGAAAGCTTTATCCCAGTGTATTAGTTTCATAACACTGCTGTAACAAACTAGTTGGCTTAAAACAACATAACTTTATTCTCTCTCAATTCTGGAGGCTAGAAATCTGAAGTCAAGGCATTAGCAGGGCCATGCTCCCTCCAAAGACATTAGGAGAAAGATCTTCCTCGTTTCTTCTAGATTCTGGTTATCATTAAATCTATTCTGGTGGTTGCCAACAATCCTGCATGATCCTTGGCCTATGGCAACATCTCTACGTTCTCTGTCTCCTTCATCACATGGCCTTCTTTCCTGGGTCTCTTCTGTGCCTTCAAATCTCTCTTTCCTTACAAGGACATCAGTTGTTGGATTTGGGGCCACCCTAATCCAGAATGACCTCAATTTATGTTGATTACCTTCAAAGACCCTATTTCCAAATACAAAGTCTTATTCACGGGTACTAGGAGTTGAGATATGAACATATCTTTTGGGGACATACAGTTCAAACCATAAAAAATGAGAAAGGGACAAAAACACTTGTAAAGGTCACAATCCCAAGACATAGGCCCACTATTCCCTCCAAAGATTGCAACATAATTCAAAGATTAGAGAATGCCCTCCTCCCACACACAATACAACCAACTAATACGCCTCCAGTTAAAATAAAAGTGGGCTACGGCTAGGAGAGCTGCAGGAGGCAGACTGTCTCTGATGTGCAGCACAAAGGGAAAGGGAGACAATAACAAGGTCACTAGATAAATTTACTGTCTGTTACTCATAAAGGCAAACATCAGATAGAGCCCATCTCTTGGCCAGACTGATATAAATATTCACCCTGAAATTCTATTCACCTCAGAATCTACTCTCCTATATCTGGCCTTTCGCAACAAAATTTTAAAACATGATAAAAGGCAAGAAATAATGCAATTTGAAGAGACAAAGCATCATGAGAATTAGGTTCACATATGACATAAGTGTTGAAATTATCAGTCAGGAAACTCAAAAAAACACACACAACTATGATTACTATGTTAAGGACTCTCATGGAAAAGATAGACAAAATGAAAAACCAGATGGAAAATATAAGAAAGAATCCAAAGGAAATCTCTCTCTCTCTCTCTCTCTCTCTCTCTCTCTCTCTCTCTCTCTCTCTCTCTCCTCGCCTCTCCTCGCCTCTCCTCTCCTCTCCTCTCTTTTAGATATATATTGTTTACTGAGGAAGGGAGAGAGAGACAGAAACATCTATGGTGAGAAAGAATCATTACTTGGCTGCCTCCTACATGCCCCTACTGGGGATCGAGCCCACAACCTGGGCATGTACCCTTGATCAGAATCAAACCTGGGATCCTTCAGTCCTAAGTCCAATACTCTATCCACTGAGCCAAGCCGACTAGGGTGAAATCTATCTTTTTCTGACCCCTCGCTCTTTTCTTTTTGCTTTGATTCTCTCTCAGTCCTCTCTTATTTTCTGTGCAGACACTCATTCAGTCTCCTTTCAAGAATTTTCTTCTTTTGCCAGCCCCTCAAAAGAAGTCATCCTTGGTCCCCTTCTATACACTTTCCCTGTACGATCTCACTGCATCATGTCCACTAGAATTATCCTAATGACTTCCAAATCTATATCTCTACCCTGACCTCTCTCTCTTTAATTCCCACACCATTTATCCTCCATCTCCATCTCTATATCACACAGGCATCTCAAGTTGACATACTCCAAATGAACCCATCTTCCAACCAATACCAGGACCTTCAACTTTAGTCCATATCTCCAGTAATGCGTCCAAAATCCATCGTCATCTCCCCCTGCATTTGAGGATTTATGCCAAAGCTTTCCTCCGCTCCTCCACTAATGCTCTACTTTTTCACTCAGCTAACTTTTATTTGTTCTTCAGCTTGGACACTAGCGTCTCCAGGAATATGTCCCAAACAACAAAATCCATGTAAATTATTCCTGAATGTTCCTTTAGCATCGTGAACTTCCCTTCTCATAGCACTTATCACACTATAGTGTTTTATTTGTCATGTTCCTTGTGTATATATCTTTCATCATACTACATGCAGGAACCTGATGTACACTGCTCATCAATATTTTTTCAATGCCTACCAAATCCCAGACATATAGTAGGTATCCAATAAATATTTGTTGAAGGAATAAATAAAAGAATCACCAAGTCTCCAGCTAAGGTCAACAGTATCATAAATATGTTTCAAACACCTATGATGTGTCATTTTACTAACCAAATTATTGTTTTTATTGTTGAGAGTAATACAGATGTCCCCCACTTCCCGCTCTTTACCCACTCCACCCAACACATGTCCCACCCGGGCCTTTACCACCCGATTGTCTGTGTCCATGGGCTATATATATATATATATATGCATATATGTTCTTTGCTTAATCTCTGCCACCACCACCCCCAAACTCCTCCCCTCTGAGATTGGTTAGCCAAATTATTTTATTTATTTATTTTTAATTTAATAAATCTTTATTGTTCAGATTATTACAATTGTTCCTCATTTCCCCCTCATAGCTCCCCTCCACCTGGCTCCCACTCCTTCCTCTGCCTTTACCTCCCCCCTCATTGTCCTCATTCATAGGTGTATGACTTTTGTCCAGTCTCTCCCTGCACTCCCCTCACCCCTTCCCCCCTGAGAATTGTCAGTCCACTCCCTTTCTGTGCTCCTGATTCTATTATATTCACCAGTTTATTCTGTTCATCAGATTTTTAATTCACTTGATATTTAGATTCACTTGTTGATAGATATGTATTTGTTATTCATAATTTTTATCTTTCTCTTTTCTTCTTCTTCCTCTTCTTAAAGGATACCTTTCAGCATTTCATATAATACTGGTTTG
>JAAGEH010000273.1:695773-729946 GCA_011751065.1 Lasiurus cinereus | reverse complement strand
TGAAGCTCTTTATCCAACCTTCCATTCTGAATGATAGCTTTGCTGGGTAGAGTAATCTTGGTTGTGGGTTCTTGCTATTCATCACTTTGAATATTTCTTGCCACTCCCGTCTGGCCTGCATCATTTCTGTTGAGAAATCAGCTGACAATTGTATGGGTGCTCCCTTGTAGGTAATTAACTGTTTTTCTCTTGCTGCTTTTAATATTCTCTTTGTATTTTGCTCTTGGTATTTTAATTATGATGTGTCTTGGTGTGGTCCTCTTTGGATTCCTTTTGTTTGGGGTTCTGTGTGCTTCCTGGACTTGTTAGTGTATTTCTTTCACCAGATGTGGGAAGTTTTCAGTCATTATTTCTTCAAATAGGTTTTCAGTATCTTGCTCTCTCTCTTCTTCTGGCACCCCCATAATTCGGATGTTGGTATGCTTGAAGTTGTCCCAGAGGCTCCTTACACTATCTTCACATTTTGGGATTCTTTTTTCTTTTTGCTTTTCCAGTGGAGTGTTTTCTGCTTCTTTGTATTTCAAATTTTGACTTGATTCTTGTATTCTTCTAGTCTGCTGTCAGGTCTCTGTATAGTATTTTTTATTTCAGTCAGTGTATGTTTAATTTCAAGTTGGTCCTTTTTCATCTCCTCTTGGGTCTTACTAAATTTATTCATCTTTTCTAGGAAATTCTTGAAAAACCTTATAACCATGGTTTTGAACTCTACATCCAGTCATTTTTTTTCCTCCATTTCTTTCATTTGTGATCTGTTTCTTTGTCTCTGCATTTTCGCTGCTTCCCTGAGATGGTAGAGTAGCTTTGTGTGCTAGTTGTCCTATATGGCCCTGTAGCTCTGCCTCCCCAGTTACCTGAGATGGACACTTTTGGTACACCTCTTTGTGGGCTGTGTGTACACCCTTGTTGTAGTTAAGTCTTTATTGTTATTAGTATCACTAGAGGAAATTTACCTCCAGGCCAACTGGCTGTGAGGATAAGCTGTGTCTAACCAGGGAGGACTTCTGTGCTGAGGACAGCCTTATGATACAAGACTTGCAAAATTGCAAAAGCCTCTGTGCTTGGCTTGGATAGGGTGGAGTCTCAGGGCTCAGCAGATAGCCTTGGCTTCCCATCAGTCCTGCCCTATGAGGCCTCTGGGTCTCAGTGTCCCTTGGTAATTGCTGCAGTCCTCTCTGCACACACTCGCATGCACGCCTCCAGATTTCTGCCTTTTGTGGCTCCCCTGAGTGTCAGTGCACTCCCAGGAGTCGTATGAGTCTGGGTTCCCAGGGTCTCGCCCGAAACTGGGGTGCAGTGCAGTTGGGAGTTTCCATCTCCCTCCTGCTAGAGGAAGCCAGCCAGGCACTCTGCTGCCCATCCACTTCACGCGCATGTCTCTGTACCTCAGCTTTGTGTAGCTCCTCTGAGTCTCCGTGAGCCCCTCTCTTCCCTTCTATTTGTAGAATTTCCACTCAGCCAGCTTTCCTGTGGTTGTGGATGATGTCCATTCTGTCTTATAGCTGTAGTTTTGAAATTGTTGTGCGAAGCAGCAGTTTAGGTGTTCACCTATGCCACCATCTTGGTTTCTCCTAAATTATTTTTAAAATTGAATTTGTCCCCTGGAGTTATTTACCAATGCCATCATCTTCGTTACAATATCTATCATTTCTTGTTTAAGTTACTGCAGTAGCTTTCTAACTTCAATCTCACTCCTCTCTATCCTATTTGCCACACAGCTGCCAGAATAAGCTTTTTGGAAACAAATCATGTCATGCCACTCCAAAGCTTAATGACCATAGTGAGCTCATAATAGCCTACAAGGCATTCCAAAACCTGAGAATAGCAGACCAGAACCTACCTGTCTTGGCTTCTGCAGCCTCTATTCTAGCAATAGCCATGCTCCCATGGACACCCTACTCTCTAGTCTTAGTAAACTAATTGCAGGTACCCTCAAATGCCTCGGCTTCTCATCACGGTACAGATCCTTTCTCTCACACACACTTGCCTTCAAGCAGCTTGCCTGGTCCAGCACCTATGCTTTCAACAAAAGGTGTGTGGACCATTCACTATACACTATGACCAAGTGTGATTTCTCCCATGAATGTAACATATGAAAGTCAATTAATATAATGCACCCTACTAATAGAAGGCAGGTGGTGAGGGGAATCTCATGCTCATTTATTTCATAGATGTAGAGGGAAGGGAAGCATTTGAAAAAATCCAACACCCTTTCATGAAAATAAATTCAACAAAATAGGAATAGAAGGGAACTTCCTCAACCTGATAAAGAGCATCCCATTCACAATGGTGAAAGGCTGGGTAATTTCCCCCAAGCATCAGGAGGAAGATAAGAATGTTTGTTCTTGACACACTATTCAACATTGTGCTAAAAGTTGTGCCAGGCCAAATACATAAAAGGTATCCAATTGGAAAGGAACAAGTAAAAATATCTCTATTAATAGACATGTTCATATACATATATATATACACACATACATATACATACACACACACTAGAGGCCTGGTGCATGAAATTCATGCACGGGGGGGCGTGTCCTTCAGCCTGGCCTTCACCCTCTCCAATCTGGGACCCCCTCAGGGGATGTCTGACTGCCAGTTTAGGCCTGATCTCTGTGGCATTGGGCCTAAACCAGCAGTCGGACATCTATCTCAAAATCCAGGACCGATAGCTCCTAACCGCTCGCCTGCCTGCCTGCCTGATTGCCCAAACCACTTCTGCCTGCCAGTCTGATCACCCCCAACGGCTCCCCTGCTGGCCTGATTGATGACTAACTACTCCCCTTCCAGCCTGATTACCCACAACTGCCCTCCCCTGTAGTCCTGGTTCCCCCTAACTGCCCTCCCCTGCAGGCCTGGTCACCCTCAACTGCCCTCCCCTGCTGGCCATCTTGTAACAATGTGGGGGCGGCCATTTTGTGACAACATGGGGGCAGCCATCTTGTGATGCAAGGGCATGAGGGTCAATTTGCATATTACTTCTTCATTATATAGGATATATATATATATATATACACATATACATATATATATATACACAGACACATACATACGTACATATAAAACACTAAAGAATATACTAAAACACAACAGCCTATTGAATTATGCAATCAAGGAGCTCAGCAAAGTTGCAGGAGCCCAGATCAATGAGCAACCATCAGTTGTATTTCTATACACTAGCAAGGAATAATCCAAAAATGTGGTTAAGAAAATACGTCCTTCTCTTCCTTCTCTAGTATGATCCAAAAGAAAATACAATACTGAAGAATAAATTTAACAAAAGACATATAAGACTTGCACTCTGAAAACTGCAAACCATTGCTGAAGGAAAGAGGACCGAAGTAAATGGAAAGGCATCCCATGTTAGTGGATTAAGCACTTAATATTGCTTAAATGTCCACAATCTCCAAGGCAATATTCAGACACAGTGCCATGCCTGTTACAATCTAACTTAGCTTCTTTGTGAAAATTGACAAAATCATCCTTTAATTCACATGGAAATGCAAGGAATGCAGATATCCAAAACAATCTCACAAAGAAGAACAAAATGGGAGAAGTCTCACTTCCAAATTTCAGTGCTAACTACAAAGTTATAGCAATCCTACAAAGTGTGGCCCTGGCATAATGACAGACCTATTGGAGGTCAATGTTTTAGAATTTAGAGCCATAAGTAAACTCATATATGTATAAAGGATTGATTTCCAATAAGGGCACCAATATCATTCAATGGAAGAATGAAAAATCTCTTCAAAACAAAAAAGGTGCAGGGACAACTAGATATCCACAGACACAAGAATGAATATGAGTCCCAGTTTCAATGTCAAATGACCCCAAACTCACACCAGGTACAAATATTAAATCTGACGGACCACAGACCTAAAGTTAAGGGCTGAAGCACTATAGCTCTTGACATAAAACATAGGTGCAAATCCCCATGACCTTGGATTAGGCAACGGTTACAAAATATGAGACCAAAAGCACAGCCACAAAAGAAAAAGAAAAAAAAATACACAAATAAATTGCATGTCATCCAAATGCTAAACTTTTATGCATCAAAGGACTCTATCTAGAAAGGGAAAGGACAGCTTCCAGAATGGGAGAGACATTTGCAAATCATATATCTGATAAGGGCCTAGTTTCCAGAATGCATCAAGAATCTTAAAACTCAGCAACAGAAGGACAAGCAGCCCAGTTGTGGGGAATGGGCAAAGGAATTGAAAACACACCTGCTTTGGAGAGAGCAGATGTCTGAATGGGAAAGGGTGCTCAACATCACTAGCCATTAAGGAAATGCAAATCAACACCATGAGATACCACTTCACACCCACTGGGATGGTGATTAGAAGCAAAACAAGAGGAAAATACGTTTTGATGAGGATATGGAGAAATTGGGGCCCTCAGCCACTGTTGTCGGGAAGGTAAAATGAAACCATCACTATGGCAATGAGTGGGGCGGGTCCTCAGTAAGTTAAACATAGAATTACCATATGGCCTGGCAATTCCACTCCTAGCTATCCACCCGGAAGAACTGAAAACAGGTGTTCAAACAGAACCCTGTGCAGGAATGCCCACAGATGTGCTATTCACAACAGCCAGAGGTGAAAATTGCCCAAACACCCATCAGCTGAGGAAACGATGCACAACATATAGTCCATCCATATCATGGAATATTATTCAGCCACGAAAAAGGAATGAAGTGCTGATCCGTGCTACCACCTGGGTGAACCATCATGAGACCATTAGGTTAAGGGAAAGTAGTCAGACACAAAACCCACCTATTTATTCTATGACTGCAGCTCTAGAAATTTCCAGAATAGGCTAGCCTCTATGGACAGGAAGTAGATTTCATGGTTGCCCGGGGTCTAGGGGAGGAGGAGAGGGGATGTTGGGCTAGAGATAGGAGGAGGGCAATGGGAGTGACTGCCTGACTGGGTACAGGGTTTTCTTTTGGGGGAGGTTCCAAGGTTTGGGAAGTAGATAGTTGTGCTTGCTGTCCAACACTGCCAGTTATGCCTGGTGCCACTGCATCCCGCATATTTGTTGTTTTTTCTGCACAACATTCCTGTCCAGTGGGCAGTGAGAGTTCCCTCAAAGAGAGGGTCCCCTAAGCAAGGGTGCATAGGGTGCTGCTAGCTTCCCTTCTTTGCAGCCCAGGCCCACATGGGCCAATGGGAAAGCAGTGATCTCACCGAACTTATGTATCATACAGCCTGTACCTGGACCAATGAGGGGCCAGTCAGGGGTCGCTAGAATACAGAGCAGGAGCCTCTGTACTGGCCATCTTGAGCCGTTGAGACCAACTGGCACCTTCCTGCACCTGACCGCACTGAACTGCACCGAAGCACGCCACAGCACTCTGCAGATCTAGGCGGGTCGGAGACAGTGCACCCCAGCGCCCACCATGTCTGGGCAAAGGAGCCGAGGAGGGTCTTCTGATCACCACAGGCGGAACCGCAACCGCAGCCGCACCACCAGAGCGGACTTGACCTTCTCTGTGAGCCACCTGGAGCGCCTCCTGCGGGATGGCCACTACACCCAGCGTCTCAGCTCCAACGCACCCGTGTACCTGGCGGCCATCATCCAGTACCTGACGGCAACAGTGCTGGAGCTGGCGGGCAACGAGGCCCAGAAAATCGGCTCGAGGCGCATCACCCCGGAGCTGCTGGACATGGCGATCCACAACAACTCGCTGCTCAGCGGCTTCTTCGAGAACACCACCATATCCCTGGTGGCCCCGGGCCGGCAGTAGCTGCCCCACCTGACCCGGGGTTCCGGGGCCTCGGCCCCCCACAGCCCAGGCAGCCTGGCGCCTTGGGCAAAGTTATTGAAAATAAAGTGTTGAAGGAAATTCATGTGCTGCTTCAGTCACTTTGTGTGGGGGTGGCTGGAGGGATGGGACTGGTGGTGTGTGTCCCTGGGAGCGGGGGTGGAGGTGGGGATGACCAGAGAGGGGCAGCCCCTCATGGTGACAGGGCGGAGGGGGGGGTCCAGGGTGGGAGAGGCAGGCTGGGGAGGGGAAAACTCCCCATCACCTCTGAGCAAGTCAGAGCCCGGCAGTCCCCAGAAGGCTGGTGTTCACTGGGGTGGAGTGCAAGACCATGACTCAGGCATCGTGATAGGGTGAAGGTGCAATGCCAGCCCGCGTGCAGAATGGAGGGGAGGGCGGAGTGGTTGGCATCGACTCTAATGGGGCTTTGACAGGAAGACTGAGGAGTGAACGGGAGGAGGGGACAAGGAGAAAGATGCAAAATCGGAATGAGCCAATGAGCGTACGCCTGGTCACAAGTTTATTTTTGGTTCTGTTCCCTTAGAGATGCTGGAGACACCCTTAGCAACCTGGGTAAACAAGCTGTCACTTAGCAACAGAGGGCTGGCGGCCAGGCCCCGCCCCAAGATCTGTGATTCGTTGAAACTCATTGTTCTAAGCCAGGCCCCGCCCAGGGCATCCGATATTTGCATATCACCCGGGCAACGACAGGGCGTGCAATGCCTGTGCCTGCTCTGTGGGAGGGAGGCCAAAGCGGGACGCAGGGCACGTTGCTGTCAGCTGCCTGCACCCACAGAGTCCGCCCAGAGGAAGCGCTCGGGCTGGGAACATGGCGGTGTCCTCTAGCGGCCTGGGTGGCTTTTCCGGACCGGGACCCGAGACCGGGGACTTCCTGGCCAGGTACCGACAGGTGTCTAACAAGCTGAAGAAGCGGTTCCTGCGGAAGCCGAACGTGGCCGAGGCCGGCGAGCAGTTCGCCCAGCTGGGCCGCGAGCTGCGCGCCCAGGAGTGCCTACCCTACGCGGCCTGGTGCCAGTTGGCCGTGGCGCGCTGCCACCAGGAGCTGTTCCACGGGCCGGGGGAGGCCCTGGCGCTCACCGAGGCCGCCCGCCTCTTCCTGCAGCAGGAGCGCGACGCGCGCCAGCGCCTCGCCTGCCCCGCCGCCTACGGGGAGCCGCTGCAGGCGGCCGCCAGCGCCCTGGGCGCCGCCGTGCGCCTGCACCTCGAGCTGGGCCAGCCGGCCGCCGCCGCCGCCCTGTGCCTGGAGCTGGCCGCCGCCCTGCGCGACCTGGGCCAGCCGGCCGCCGCCGCCGGCCACTTCCAGCGCGCCGCCCAGCTGCAGCTGTCGCAGCTGCCCCTGGCCGCGCTGCAGGCGCTCGGGGACGCCGCATCCTGCCAGCTGCTGGCGCGCGACTACAACGGCGCCCTGGCCACCTTCACGCGCATGCAGCGCCTGGCGCAGGAGCACGGCAGCCACCCGGTGCAGCCGCCGCCGCCGCTCCCGCCGCTGCCGCCGCCGCCAGGCCTCCAGCATGGACCCGGCGCGGCCCCCGCCCCGAGCGCCGGCTCTGCGGCCGCGGCCGCCCCCGCGGTGCTGGGCGCCTTCGCAGACATCCTGGTGCGGTGCGAGGTGTCGCACGTGCTGCTGCTGCTGCTGCTGCAGCCGCCGCCCGCCAAGCTGCTGCCGGAGCACGCGCACACCCTGGAGAAGTACTCCTGGGAGGCCTTCGACAGCCAGGGCCAGGAGGGCAGCGGCCAGCTCCCCGAGGACCTCTTCCTGCTGCTGCAGTCCCTGGTCATGGCCACGCACGAGAAGGACACGGAGGCCGTCAAGGCGCTGCAGGTGGAGCTGTGGCCGCTGCTGAGCGCCGAGCAGAACCACCTGCTTCACCTCGTGCTGCAGGAAGCCATCGCCCCCTCCGGCCGGGGCATCGGATGACGCGCGGGAGCCACGTGACTCTGCCGGCTGCCGGACCTCAGGCCCCGCCTTGGCGTTCGGAGGGAAATAAAAATGATTGATCACAGCGGTTCTACCTTTGCTAGCGTAATTCCTCTTGCCAGCACAGACATTTAGTTGACTCGAAGTTAACCTGTACCCCAAAGGCTTCTTTCCATAATAGGGGGAGAAAAAAGCAGTCTGATAGGGGCAGAGTAGAACACACGGCTCGCTTCCCCCAAAACTGTACCGTTTTCTCTTCCACCCAAGTCGCCTCACCCCATATCCCAGTCTTTTTTTCATTATCAGGGTTTTATTTTGCACTGCTGTCTAAATACTTAAGCTATGTGTTTTTTATCACGGCTCATTCCTTGGTGCATTTCTATATCTCTGTGATCGCCCAATTTCTCCCGTTGCATCCACGCCGTACATATTCATGGGAACCATTTGATGCCATACATCGTTGTTGCTACAGCTCCACATCTATGATACAGCCATTCCAAAAGTCCTGACAGGTGGTTTAGATTTACTTCATCTATAAAATGGGACTAATTTATCTACTTGTCAGGCCCCAGAAAGCAGAAACAGTTCCCTTTCAGTTCCAAGATGCATTCATTCATTTGAAATTGACAGTGTACTTAGTATGCAATTACACTGGACAATGAGTCTACAGAGATCATTTTACTGGGATAGCTGCAATGCAAATGTATCCGGTGCAATGTCGGGTTGGGGGGTGAGGTTGGAGGGGGGATCCAAGGCAAATGTGTCAGGTGTGCATTGGAATTCACATGTATGCTTCTATTCTGACAGTTACCTGTAACCCACAAATTATCATGACTGATTTCTTGGCGCACTTCTGTATTTGCAGTTGGAATCTTTCTGCAACTCTTATTTAACTCGACTACTATGTAAACTCAGCATGGTTCTTTGGTGTTGTATGATCATGTATATGACCAAAAGTATGATGGCATTCAATTTAAAAACTCTAAATCTTCAAGATCTTTTGGTCCAGATGTTACCTGCAAACTGACTTAGCTGTGTGGTGTGTTTGTTTGTTAATTCAGTTTTATTTTATTTACCGTTTCAAGAGTGGTAACAAGAATTTTTCCGAGTATAATCTCATTCTCAATCATTCAGCTTTGGGAAAATGTATCCCACACCAACACAAAATAATATTGAATGTAAACTGTAATTTAAAGTAAATAAAAATAAATAAAAATTTTAAAAGACCTGTCTGCAACAGTACTCGGATATAATAAGGAGAGAACAAAATTAAGTAAAAAGGAAATGCATAAAGTTGGTATACACTGGATGAAAAAAAATGCGTCTTAAATACTTTAAGAATAATGTATTTGTATATAAAATCAAGTTGTTAATGAAAATGAACTGGAAAATATTTGACAGACAATGGAAAGCTAATATGTTGATATTTGATGTGCCTCAGGGAAAGCCCACTCAAAGAACAGAAAAAAATAATCAAATTTAAAGCTGGAAATAAAAAGTTCCTGGGTTGATGAAAGACATGTGCTTAAGAACGCACAAGTTAAAAATGGGAACAAATTAGGAAGTAAGCCCTAGCCAGTTTGGCTCAGTGGCTAGAGCGTCAGCCTGCGAACTGAAGGGTCCCAGGTTCAATTCCAGTCAAGGGCATGTACCTTGGTTGTGGGCACATCCCCAGTAGGGGATGTGCAGGAGGCAGCTGATTGATGTTTCTCATCAATGTTTCTAGCTCTCTCTCTCTCTCTCTCTCTCTCTCTCCCTTCCACTCTGTAAAAAAATAAAATAAAATATATTTAAAAATTAGGAAGTAAAACTAAGAAGTAAAAGGATTAGAGAAATAAGGTAAGGGAAAAAATAAGACTATTGACTATAACAGATTAAACCAACAGAAGCAACAAAGATAAGTCACCATTACAAAAAACATATAAATTATAAGGAGGGGTAGCATGAAAAAAAATGCTTTTAAAATATGGAGAATCAACACAAAGGTAAAAGTGATTAGAAAAAAACCTACGTTATGGAGCTAGAAGTCAAATCCTGGCATTGTCTGACTTCCAAGTCCGCACCGTTGTCTTCTGCCCTTGGGCACATACACAACCACTCATCTTCAACTTTCTTGCTACATTTACCCTATTTTAATTCCATATTACACTCTAGATCACTAACTATTCAAATGACCAGAACATGTATACTACTACTCTGTTGAGAATCACATGTCATTCAAGCCATTCCTGATATATGATCTAATAGAAAGATATCAGCCAATGACTTCATAAGAGAGGTATGTATATGAGTTCACAGAACTCAAACCCTACCTCAAATCGGCTCCAGAATACAATGTGGCCTTTCACAGAGACAATCTGGGAAAGAGTTCATCTCTGACCTGCACACCAGGAAGGCCCGAGGGGAGACGGTAGAGTCCAGTGCAGCCAGTATTCCTTCGCTTATAAAACTTAAACATCTCCCAGTCAGAAGATACCATGGTTCTCAGGTTCTACTTTTTTTTTTTTTTTTGGTTAATCCTCACCTGAGGATATTTTTCCATTGATTTTTCAGAAAGAGGGAAAGACAGAGAGAAACATTAATGCTAGAGAAACACATTGATTGCTTGCTTCCTGCACGCACCTAGGTACATGCTCTTGACTAGAATTGAACCTGGGACCCTTTCGCTGGGAGGCGGATACTCTATCCACTGAGCCAAACTGGCTAGGGCAGCCTTCAGGTCCTTGCATCCTCTGTCCTAAACTGATAAACTCCAGCCTTTATTGTATGTGTGTGTTTTGTTTGTTTGTTTGTTTAAATATATTTTATTGATTTTCTACAGAGAGGAAGGGAGAGGGATAAAGAGTTAGAAACATCGATGAGAGAGAGACATTGATCAGTTGCCTCTTGCACGCCCCCTACTGGGGATGTGCCCGCAACCAAGGTACATGCCCTTGACCGGAATGGAACCTGGGACCTCTCAGTCCGCAGAACGATGCTCTATCCCCTGAGCCAAACCGGTTTTGGCAAACTCCAGCCTTTGTGCTCTCCACCTCCTGACCTACTTTTAAACTTCTTAGGTGCAGACCCCTCAACTCATTTCTTATTTTCTCTATTCTGATGCTCTCCTCACATTTGCTAGTTGGTACTAGACCTCAAGCACTGACCTCCACCTTACTTCCTCCATCAATTACTTAACTTATCTGTGTCTTAAGTTCCTTGTCTACAAAAAAAAAATAACACTATGAATGTGGCTATGGATCCTAGTGACTTTGGGTATCATCCTATTTTCTAGAGTTGGAATAAGAACCTTATTAAACTTTCAATAACAGCAATGAAACAAAAGAGAATAGGTAACAGCATTAAATTTGGCATTTAAACTATTGACTCAACTAATCAACAGGAACTGTAAGTTTCCAACATTAAATCATGGACCAGGGTCCTGCTTCAGAATGAACTGAAAAAGAGTTAACCATTCAGTGGTCTCCTAAGCTCCAAGTGATGCTGTGGATAATTCTAATCATCATATTGTGCAAAGTAGTAGATTTGGCTTTTGCCCTTACTTGTTCCAGTGGTCAAATATAGGTGTGGACAAGAGTGGTTTTACAGTTGTGAGTGCATGAAACATAGAGTTTATTCATTACTGTATTATTGATTTGTATTATTTGCTATTATTATTATTTTTCTTTCACATCCTTTCTTATTATTTAACCTCAGGGTAATAAGGGCTGGTTATTTATCCTACTTTTGCCCAACCCCTGTATCTGCCTTTTATTCAACCATTAGCCTATCTGTGCGGCAGGCCAGTGTCACTTTATGTAATGTCCCCAAGAGACCTCTGGAGGGAGGCAGAGGGAAGAATGTCAAGAGCTGTGGTACATAAACCAACTGGAAAGGCAAATCGTAGTCAGTTTTATTGCTATAGGCATGAAATCTTCATTCAGATAAAATCTGCACATTTGTCCCCCACCGACAAGACATGTAGACTAAATTGTGTTGAAGGTGTAGTTGGCTCTACTAATGTAGATTCTCTCTTTCTGTTCTCTAAGAAAGTATTCAGTCTTGAACCCAATCTTTTTTCTATACCCTGAGCGGTGGGGCTATTTTCAGTATCAACAGGAAGAGACCTTCCCCAGCAACATTACATTCACAAAAGCCAAACAATACTTAGACCCCCGGGGGAAAAAAGAGGTATTCAGTATGTCTCTCAGAAGACCTCCTAGGCTGTTTATTCTTGACTTCCTTTTCTTGCTTTACCAGTTCTCTGACACCAGGCCCCTTCCTCTTGCAAATAAACATGTGACCCTCATGTCCCCAGAGCAGCAAGAAGTACTTGGGAAACATGGTCTTTTGTCAAGGGAATCCCTTGGGTTTGTAACAAAAATAAATTTCCCTCTCCTAGCATCAATTTTATTCTTCTCCCTTACATTTCACTCCCAAATTAGCTCCATTGTCTGTGCTCTAAGAATACTTTGGCTCAGGATAGCCCCTTCCACTTCAGTGCTGCTGATCAGCGATGTCAGGAAATCTCAACTCACACATGTTTTCTCTATCAACTCACAGATACTGTTTTCTACACAATAGTAATAAGTGATATCTAAATAACTGAATGCCATAACTAATAATAGGAATAACTAAATATGGTAGTGGGGAGGGATGGGGACTGTCCTAGTGTCAAAGGAAGAGAGAGCATCGGAAGTTATCGATTCACCTGGAAATTCTGGGGCTGCTTCCAGCACAAGGCCAGACATGGGCAACTCAGTTCTGGTAGAAAATGCAAAGCTGTGCAGCTCAGAAATTGTCCCCGAATAGATACTTGGTGCTGTGCTTCCTCAATCGCCTGCATCCAGCTCACAATGGCACTGGGTTTTAGAAGTACTAGCTTCAAACTCATTCAAGACTCTCATTGTCCATAAACAAAGAGTCTACTGTGTGTGTATGAGAGAGAGAAAGAGAGAGAGCGCTCCATACCCAGAAAAAAGAGAAAAAAAACAGTAAGAAAAAGCAAATGGACTATTTCTCTAGTCACAAGGATATAGAGTACAGTATAGGGAATACAGTCAATAATCTTATAACTTTGTATGATGTCAGATGGGTACTACTAGACTTACGAGGGTGATCACTTCGTAAGTTATGGAAATGTCTAATCACTGTGCTGTACACCTGAAACTAATATGATATTGTATATCAACTGTAATAGAAAAAATTTTTTAATTTATCTTTATTATAAAAGTATTACAGATGTTCCCCCCTTTTTTTCCCATTGATCCCTTCCACCCTGGACCTACACCCCCCCCCAGGTCTTCCCCACTCTATTGTCTGTTCCATGCTTCTATGTTCCTGGATCTATTTTGTTCATCAGTTTATTTTGTTCATTAGATTCCACATATGAGATCATGTGATATGCACTTATCTTTCTCCAGCTTATTTCGCTTAGCTTAATATTCTCTGGGTTCCTCCGTGCTGCCTCAAAGGGTAAGAGATCCTTCCTTTTTACAGATGCATAGCATTCCACTGTGTAAATGTACCAAAGCTTTTTTTTTTTTTTAATCCATTCATCTACTAAAGGACACTTGAGCTGTTTCCAGATCTTAGCTATGGTGAATTGTGCTGCTATGAATATAGGGGTCATACATATATTCTTTCTGATTGGTGTTTTGGGTTTCTTAGGATATATTCCTAGAAGTGGAATCACTGCATCATAAGGTAGTTACTTTGTTTTCTTTCAGGAAACTCCACTGTTCTCCACAGTGGCTGCACCAGTCTGCATTCCCACCAAGAGCGCATGAGGGTTCCCTTTTCTCCACATCCTCACCAACACTTGTTTGTCAATTAATTGATGATAGCCATTCTGACAGGCGTGAGGTGAATCTTCTTGTGGTTTTAATTTGTTTCTCTCTAATAGTGAGATTGAGCATTTTTTCATATGTCTATTGGCCAGCTATGTGTCCTCTTTGGAAAAGATCCTTTTCTCATTTTTTAATTAAAATATTATTGTTATTGATTTTTTTACAGAGAGGAAGGGAGAAGGATAGAGAGCAGAAACATCAATGAGAGAGAAACATGGATCAGCCTCTGCATGCCCCCAACTGAGGATCAAGCCCATAACCAAGGTAGATGCCCTCAACTGGAATTCAACCCGGGACCCTTCAGTCCATGACCCAACGCTCTATCCACTGAGCCAAACTGGCCAGGGCCCTTTGCCCATTTTTAAAAATTGGATTTTTTTGTGTTGAGTTGTATAAATTATATGTTTTCGAAAGTAACCCCTTATCAGATGTGTCATTGGCAAATATGTCCTCTCATACAGTGGGTTGTCTCTTGATTTTGTTAGTTTCCTTTGCTGTACAAAAGCTTTCTAGTTTGATGTAATCTCATTTGTTTATATTGTCCTTTGTTTCCCTCGCCCGAGGAGACACATCGGTAAAAATATTGCTATGAAAAATGTCTGAAATTTTACTGCCTATGTTTTCTTCTAGGATTTTTGTGACTTTGCAACTTACACTTAAACTTGTAATCCATTTTGAGTTTATTCTTATGTGGACTTTTTAAAGAACCCTTGCCTTTATCTTTGGATCTTGAGTCCTAGGTAGGCGTAAAGAAACACTATTAATTTTTTAAAAGACATTCAGGATCTTAACTAGGATTTTAAGTTTCATGAACTATTGTACAAGTAAAAAAAAGTCTGAAATAAAAGGTAGAATGGGTAACTAGATGTTGATTCCCAAATTCCTAGTCTATGAACTTGTGGAACCTTCCATTATGCAAGGACTGTTAAGGAAAGGGGAGAAAAGAGCATTTTGAGCTTGAATTCCAACTAAAAGTTGATTCCAACATCTCTAAAATATTAAAGCCTTACTTTTAGTTCTGGCAACATGGAAGACTAATCTGATAATCACACTGTAAATAAAATCAAGCTTCAACTCCATGCTGTCTATAAAAGATGTTCTTTAACCATACAGATGACCTTTAAGGACATTATGCTAAGTGCAATAAGCCACTCACAAAAAGACAAATACTGCACAATCCCACTTACAGGAGGTATCTAAAATGGTCAAATTCACATAATCCAAGAGTGTAAGGGTAGTTTCTAGGGCCAGCGGGGAGGAAGAAATGGGGAGTTACTAATCAATGGGCATACATTTTCAGATAAACAAGATGAAGTAATTCTAGAGATCTATTGTTAATATTGTACCTATCCAACAATAATGTATTGTACACTAATTTTTTATTAAGAGGATGAACCTCATTTTAAATATGATCACAATAAAATGAAAGTTTTAAAAGGGGATTATCTTTAAATTTAAAGACAAAGAAAGATTAGAAGAGGATATGTACATATATGCCACACGAACAGAAGGCATAAGAAAGCTGAAATGATTATTTAGGTATTAGAAAAATCACAATCATTTTGCAGATTTTAATATCACCTTATTGGCAAGTCAAAAATATGCTTAACATCTTTAGTCATTAGGTAATTGCAAATTAAAACCACAATAAGATATACCTACACATTTACTAGAACTGCTAAAACTAACTTGCTGACAACACCAAATGTTGGCAAGGTATAGAACAACAAGAACCCTCAAACATAATGGGAATGTAAAATGGTACAAACACTTTTTAAAAAATCTTTATCATTGAAAGTATTACATATGTCCCCTTCCGCCCTTCCCCACTGACCCCTTATAGGTACAAACACTTGAAAACAGCTTATCACTTTCTTATAAAGCTAGATATACACCTAACACTAACACTTCCACTTTTAGGAATTACCCAAGGGAAATGAAAACACACATGTACACAAAAACTTGAACACAAATGTTCACAGCAGCTTTTTTCTTTACTATTTTTTATTGTGTTACATGTATACATATCTTCCCATTGCCCCCCCCGTCCCAGGCATACCCCAACCCTCTAGGGTCTTGTGTCCATTGGCTATGCTTATATGCATGCACACAAGTCCTTTGGTTGATCTCTTATCTACTCCACCTCTCCATCTTCCTGCTGTAATTTGACAGTCTGTTTGATGCTTTACTGCCTCTGTGTCTATCCTTTTGTTCATCAGTTTATAATGATCTTTATTATTCATAAATGAGTGATATCCTGTGGTGTTTCTCCTTCATTGACTGGCTTATTTCGCTAAGCATAAGGCTCTCCAGTTCCAACCAGGTTGCTGCAAATGGTAAGAATTTCTTCTTTTTAATGGCAGCATAGAATTCCATTGTGTAGATGTATCATAGTTTTCTGATCCACTCATCTGCTGATGGGCACCTAGGCTGTTTCCAAATTGTAGCTATTGTAAATTGTGCTGCTATGAACATAGGGGTGCATAAATCCTTTCTGATTGGTGTTTCTACTTTCTTAGGATATATTTCTAAGAGTAGGATTGCTGGGTCAAATGGGAGTTCCATTTTTAGTTTTTTATAGCAGCTTTTTTCATACTAAAAACTGAAAACAGGCCAGATGTCCATCATCATTTGAATGCATAGATAACGTGTGATTTATCAATATAGTGAAATAACACCGAGTGAAAAAAGGAATGAGTCATTGATACACACAACAACATGGGTGGATCTCAAAAGAGGCTTCACCGAAAGCACTTACATGCATGAAGCCATTAATCTGAAGTTCTATAACAGGCCAAACTATTATGTGATGTAAAAAATGAGAACATTGGTTGCCTAGGGCAGCGGTTGGCAAACTGTGGCTCAGGAGCCACATGTGGATCTTTGGCCCTTTGAGTGTGGCTCTTCCACAAAATACCACGGCCTGGGCGAGTCGATTTTGAAGAAGTGGCATTAGGAGGAGTTTAAGATTAAAAAAAATTGGCTCCCAAAAGAAATTTCAATCGTTGTGCTGTTGATATTTGGCTCTGTTGACTGATGAGTTTGCCAACCGCTGGCCTAGGGTATGAGGATGAGGCTAATTGGGCAGGGGCTTGAGAAACCTTTTATATGATCCAGTAATCCAACTCCTGGGTATTTACCCTAGAGAAATGAAAATGTATGTTCATGCAGAAATTTATCCATGACTGTGTTGAACTAAAAAACAAGTCAATTAAGTCAGTTATTTTATCAACAAAAATGGGCTCCCTGGGGGAATGGCAAAGAATTGCAATGCAGAACAAACTCTGGCAAAACCATAGGCAAGTGCAGAGAACAAAGGAGAGGAACTGTTTCTTTAGAGAGGAATGGGGGTAGCTGGGAGAGGCTGTTACAAATAGAGTCCATTGGAGAAAACTGGGAGTTGGAAGTGTAGTGGGTTTTCACTGGACAGGCTATGACAGTCTCTCATTGGTTGCTGGCAATGAGAAAATCGTCCTTGTAGTTGAGTGAAAGACTAGTACACTGTCAGAGAAGCAGTAGGCATACTCAAAATCAACCAGCATAGGGGAAAAAAGAAGTATTATTCATTCTAAAATATGGGTATCAGAGTCAGTTATTGATCTAGCTTTCAGAAACCAAGGCCCCCTTCCCTAGGTATATGCAAATCGAGTGATCTGATGAAGAACCTAGTTGAGAACAGGTTACACACACCAACTAGGGGTTTGGTGGAAAGCCTTGCCAGGGGCACAGTTCCCGTGGAAAAATGTTGAGGGGCTAGACCTTGCCTGGTGCAAGCAGCCTATGCAAATAGAGAATCCAGGGTCGGCCCTGGCCAGGCACCCACTATTGCTAGGTGACACTTTGTTTACCCAGGTTGCTCAGGGTCACCTAGCATCTCCAAGAGAACACGACCCAAAAAACTCCTGATCCTTTAGGACCTTCATTCCGATTTTGCATCTTTATTGCTTGTCCAATACTCCCCACCCCATCACTCCTCAATCTTCCTGTCCAAGCCCCATTAGAGTCGATGCCAACCTCTCCGCCCTCCCCTCCATTCTGCACGCGGGCTGGCATTGCACCTTCACCCTATCACGATGCCTGAGTCATGGTCTTGCATTCCACCCCAGTGAACACCAGCCTTCTGGGGACTGCCGGGCTCTAACTTGCTCAGAGGTGATGGGGAGTTTTCCCTTCCCCAGCCTGCCTCTCCCACCCTGCACCCCCCTCCGCCCTGTCACCATGAGGGGCTGCCCCTCTCTGGTCATCCCCACCTCCACCCCCGCTCCCAGGGACACACACCACCAGCCCCATCCCTCCAGCCACCCCCACACAAAGTGACTGAAGCAGCACATGGATTTCCTTCAACACTTTATTTTCAATAACTTTGCCCAAGGCGCCAGGCTGCCTGGGCTGTGGGGGGCCGAGGCCCCGGAACCCCAGGTCAGGTGGGGCAGCTACTGCCGGCCCGGGGCCACTTGGGATATGGTGGTGTTCTCGAAGAAGCCGCTGAGCAGCGAGTTGTTGTGGATCGCCATGTCCAGCAGCTCCGGGGTGATGCGCCTCGAGCCGATTTTCTGGGCCTCGTTGCCCGCCAGCTCCAGCACTGTTGCCGTCAGGTACTGGATGATGGCCGCCAGGTACACGGGTGCGTTGGAGCTGAGACGCTGGGTGTAGTGGCCATCCCGCAGGAGGCGCTCCAGGTGGCTCACAGAGAAGGTCAAGTCCGCTCTGGTGGTGCGGCTGCGGTTGCGGTTCCGCCTGTGGTGATCAGAAGACCCTCCTCGGCTCCTTTGCCCAGACATGGTGGGCGCTGGGGTGCACTGTCTCCGACCCGCCTAGCGCTTCCGTGCTGTGCGGTGCGGTTCAGTGCGGTCAAGTACAGGAAGATGCCAGTTGGTTTCAACCGCTCAAAATGTCCAGTACAGAGGCTCCTGCTCTGTATCCTAGCGACCATGGACCGGCCCCTCATTGGTCCAAGTGCAGGCCCTGTCACCTGTAAGTTCCGTGAGGTCACTGCTTTCCCATTGGCCCTCATGGGCCGGCACGGGCCTGCAAAGATGGAATGCTGGCAGCACCCTATGCACCCTGTTTGCTGGAAGCTTTTTGATGACTGCATCAATTTCCTCCATATTTATCAGCCTATTGAGATTTTTAGATTCTTCCTGATTGAGTTTTGGAAGATTGTACTTTTCTAGGAATATGTCCATTTAGGACCAGGTTGTCTAATTTGTTGGAATAGAGTTGTTCATGGTATTTTTAACAATCCTTTGTATTTCTGTGGGGTCTGTTGTCACTTTGCCACTTTCATTTCTGATTTTGTTTATTTGGGTTCTCTCTCTTTGCTTCTTGGTCATCCTGACTAGAGGTTCATCAATCTTGCTCATCCTTTTAAAGAACCAGCTCTTGGTTTCATTGATCTTTTGTATTGAATTTTTGGTCCCTATGTCATTTATTTCTGCTCTGATCTTTATAATCTCTGCTTCTGCTCACTGTGGGCTTTTCTTTTTTTTCTTTTTTTAAAATATATTTTATTGATTTTTCACAGAGAGGAAGGAAGAGGGATAGAGAGTTAGAAACATCGATGAGAGAGACATCAATCAGCCGCCTCCTGCACAACCCCTACTGAGGATGTGCCCGCAACCAAGATACATGCCCTTGATCAGAATCAAACTTGGGACCTTTCAGTCCACAGGCCGATGCTCTATCCACTGAGCCAAACCGGTTTCAGCAGTGAGCTTTTCTTGTTGTTTTTTTCTAATTCTTTAAGTTGTACAGTTAGATGATTTACTACCATGTTTTCTCCTTTTATTGAGGTAGGCCTGTGGAGCTATAAACTTCCTTCTCAGGACTGCTTTAATTGTGTCCCATAGATTTTGGATTGTTGTGTTTTTGTTTTTGTTTCTGTTTTGTTTTGTTTGTTTTTTGGGTTTTTTTTATAAGTGAATTTGAACCTTAAACTTTGAAGAATCCTTCAATTTAATTTAATTAATTTATTTTTTAAATGTATTTTATTGATTTCCCACAGAGAGGAAGGGAAAGGGATAGAGAGTTAGAAACATCGATGAGAGAGAAACATCGATCAGCTGCCTCCTGTATGCCCCCCACTGGGGACATGCTAGCAACCAAGGCACATGCCCTTGACTGGAATTGAACCCGGGACCCCTCAGTCCACAGACCGATGCTCCATCCACTGAGCCAAACCAGTTTCGACGATTGTTGTGTTTTTATTGTCATTAATTTCCAAGATCGTTTCAATTTCTTCTTTGATCTCTTTGGTAACCGAATCATTGTTTAATAGCATGCTATTCAGCTTCCAAGTGTTTGAATTTTTTGGATTGTTTTTATTGTAGTTTATTTCTAATATTATGCCATTGTGGTGTGAGAAGATGCTTGATATGATTTTGATCTTCTTGAATTTGGGGAGACTTTGCTTATGACCCAATATATGGTCTATTTTTGAAAATGTCCCATGTGCACTTGAGAGGAAAGTATATTCCATGGCTTTGGGGTGAAATGTTCTGAAGATGTCAATTAAGTCCATCTGATCTAGTGAGTCATTTAGGATTGCTGCTTCTTTGTTGATTTTTTGTCTAGAGGATTTATTCAGTGATGTCAGTAGTGTATTAAATTCCCCTATTATGATTGTATTGTTGTCGATCTCTCCCTTGATATCTTCCAGGAGTTTTTTGTTTTGTTTTTTTTTTTAATGTATTTGGGTGCTCTTGCATTGGCTGCATATATGTTTATCAGGGTTATATCCTCTTGCTGTATCAATCCCTCAGGTATTATGAAGTGGCCTTCTTTATCTCTTGTGATGGCCTTCACTTTGAGGGGTTTTTTTTTTGTTTGTTTGTTCGGTATTGCTACCCCAGATTTTTTTTTTCATTTCCATAGCCTGAAAGGTATTTTTCCATTCCTTTATTTTCAGTCTGTGTAAGTCCCTTATTCTGAGGTGGGTCTCTTATAGACAGCAAATATATAGGTCATTTTTTTTTATCCATTCAGCCACTCAGTATCTTTTGATTGGAGCATTTAGTCCATTTACATTTAAAGTTATTATTGATAGGTACTTGTTTGTATTTTTTGTGCCTGTGTTCCTTCTTCACTTTTTATTTCTCCTTTTACACTAATCCCGTTAGCATTTCTTGCATTGCTGACTTGGTTAGTGATAAACTCAGTTTGTGTGTGTGTGTGTGTGTGTGTGTGTGTGTGTGTGTGTGTTTTGTTTGTTTTCTTTTTTTGTCTGTGAAGTTCCTTATTTCCCTTTCAATTTTGAATAACAGCCTTGCTGGATAGAGTATTCTTGGATTCAGTCCCTTGCTTTGCATCACTTTGTATATTTCCTTCCATTCTTTCCTGGCCTTGTTGGTTTCTGTTGATAAACCATATTATAATCTAGTGGGAGATCCCTTGTACGTATCTTTCTCTCTCTCTCTTGTGGCCTTTAAGATTCACCTCTCTTTGTCCTGAACATTAACCATGATTAATTATGATGTGTCTTGGTGTGGGTCTTTGCAGGTTTGTCTTGTTTGGGACTCTCTGTACTTGTGTGACATTTTTCTTCCCTACCTCAGGGGAGTTCTGACATTATTTCCTCAAGTAGGTTTTCTAACCCATGTTCCTCTTTCTGTTGTTCTGGCATTTCTATTATTTATATGTTGCTTCGTTTCATGTTGTCCCATAGCTCCCTTAGGCTCTCCTCTGTCTTTTGATTTTTTTCTCCAACTGCAGTTCAGTTTGGGTGTGTTTTGCTTTCCTGTCTTCTAATTTGCTAATTCAGTCCTCTGCTTCTCCTAACCTACTGTTGAAATTTTCCATGGTGTTTTCTATTGCTGCTATATCACTTTTCCTTTCTTCTTGATTTTTACATAAGTTGTTGATTTTTTCATCCATTGTTTCTTCTTTTTTTGATTTAATAAATATTTATTGTTCAGATTATTACATTTGCTCCACTTTTCTCCCCCCATAAATCCCCTCCACCTGGTCCTGATCTCTCTGTCTGCTCTTACCTCCCCCCACATTGTCCTCATCGATAGGTGTATGATTTTTGTCCAGTCTCTCCCTGCACCCCCCTCACCCTTTTCCCCATAAGAATTTTCAGTCCCCTCCTTTTCTATGCCCCTGATTCTATTCCATTCACCAGTTTATTCTGTTCATTAGATTTTTAATTCACTTGATTTTTAGATTCACTTGTTGATAGATATGTATTTGTTGTTCATAATTTTTATCTTTATCTTTTTCTTCTTCCTCTTCTTAAAGAGTACCTTTCAGCATTCCATATAATACTGGTTTTGTGTTAATGAACTCCTTTAGCTTTTTCTTATCTGTGAAGCTCTTTATCTGATCTTCAATTCTGAATGATAGCTTTGCTGGGTAGAGTACTCTTGGTTGTAGGTTCTTGCTATTCATCACTTTGAATATTTCTTGCCACTCCCATCTGACCTGCATAGTTTCTTTTGAGAAATCAGCTGGCAATCCCATGGGTGCTCCCTTGTAGGTAATGAACTGTTTTTCTCTTGCTGCTTCTAATATTCTCTCTTTGTCTTTTGCTCTTAGTATTTAAATTATGATGTGTCTTGCTGTGGTCCTCTTTGGATTCCTTTTATTTGAGGTTCTGTGTGCTTCCTGGACTTGTAAGTCAATTTCTTCCACCAGGTCAGGGAAGTTTTCAGTCATTATTTCTTCAAAAGGGTTTTCAGTATCTTGCTCTCTCTCTTCTTCTGGCACCCCCATAATTCTGATGTTGGTATGCTTGAAGTTGTCCCAGAAGCTCCTTACACTATCTTCACATTTTGGGATTCTTTTTTCTTTTTGCTTTTCCAGTGGAGTGTTTTCTGCTTCTTTGTATTTCAAATCTTTGACTTGATTCTTGTATTCCTCTAGTCTGCTGTTAGGTTTCTGTATAACATTTTTTATTTCACTCAGTGTATGTTTGATTTCTAGTTGGTCCTTTTTCATCTCTACTTGGTCATTTTTCATCTCCTCTTGGGTCTTGCTAAATTTATCCATATTTTCTAGGAAATTCTTGAGAAACCTTATAACCGTGGTTTTGAAATCTATATCCAGTTGTTTGTTTTCCTCCATTTCTTTAGTTTGTGATCTGTTTCTTTGTCTCCCCATTTTTGCTACACCGAGAGAACTTCTGTACTGGAGTCAGTCTTATGATACAAGACTTGCAAAATTGCAAAAGTCCCTCTGTTGAGCTTGGATGGGATGGAGTCTCAGACATCCTTGGCTTCCCATCATCCCCACCCTACGTGGCTTCTCGATCTCAAATGTCCCTCAATAATTGCTGCAGCCCTCTCTGTATGCAGGTGCATGCCTCCAGACCTCTGCCTTTCCAGTTTCTGTGCACTCTGGGGACCCATATGAGTCTGGGTCCCTAGGGTCTTGCCCAAAACTGGGGTTCAGTGCAGTCCAAAGTGGAGTTCAGTGAAGTTGGGAGGTTTAGTCTTCCTCCTGCTAGAGAAAGCCAGCAGCACAATCAGCAGTCCATCCTCTCTGTGCATAGTGATGTGTGCACCTCCACACCTCTGCCTTTTTACGGCACCCCTAAGTTTCCATGCACTCTTCCCTTTTTACAGCAGTCAAGACTCCCCCCGTATGAATCTCACCCAGAACTGGGGTTCCGTGCAGTCGGGAGTTTCCGTCTCCCTCCCACTAGAGGAAGCCAGTGAGGCGCTCCGCCGCCCTTTCTCTCCATGTGCGTGTCTCCA
The DNA here is from genome assembly GCA_011751065.1 of Lasiurus cinereus. Taxonomy (NCBI): domain Eukaryota; kingdom Metazoa; phylum Chordata; class Mammalia; order Chiroptera; family Vespertilionidae; genus Lasiurus; species Lasiurus cinereus. The sequence goes on along the minus strand of JAAGEH010000273.1, from coordinate 706,720 downwards.
TACCTCAGTTTTTTTCAGTTCCTCTGAGTCTCCGTGAGCCTCTCTCTTTCTTTCTGGTGTAGAATTTCCATTTAGCCAGCTTTCCTGTGGTTCTGAATGATGTTTGTTCTGTTTTTTAGTTGTAGTTTTGAAATTATTGTGCACAGCAGCAGTTTAGGTGTTCACCTATGTGGCCATCTTGGTTTCTCTCTCATCCATTTCTTCTTGATTCTTGCATAAGGTGTTGATTTTTTTCTTCCATCCAGTTTATGAACTCTATGACCCTTATTCTGAATTCTTTTTCTGACATATTTCATGCTTCTATTTCACTTTGCTGCTTTTCTGCTGATTCCTCCTTTTCTTTCCTTTGGGGGTATCTTTGTCTACCCATTTTTTATCTCACCTATGGATCTAGATGTTGAGTTGCGCAGTGGCTGTCCTTGGGTGGCCATGGCTCATCAGGCTGCGGTTGCTCCCTGGGTGGTTGCAGCAACAGCCGCACCTCATTTGGCAGCGGCTTGTCTGGTGGGTGCTGTTCTCAGCAGTGGTGGCTCCTCTGGCTGGTGGGGAGAGGCTGCTCACACAGCTGCTATTCTTGCCAGAGGCAGGCTGCATGCAGCTGCTGATCCTCAGGCAGGGGCAGGCTGCTCATGTGGCTGCTGCTCCTCAGACAGGGGCGGACTTCTCACATGACTGATGCTCCTTGGATGAGGACTGGCTGTGCACAGCTGCTGCTCCTCACACAGGAGTGAGCTGCACATGTGATTGCTGCTCCTCAGATGGGGGTGGGCTGCTCACCTGGCTGCTGCCCATTGGACAGGTGCAGGCTATGTAGGGCTGCCTCTCCTCAGATGTGGGCTGTCTGCTTGTGCGGCTGCTGCTCCTCGGACCAGGGCAGGCTGCTTGGGTGGCTTCTGCTTCTTGAATGGGGGTGGGCTGCTCACGAAGCTGCTGCTCCTCGTACAGGAGCAGGCTACTCACACAGCTGCTGCTCCTCAGACGGGCGCAGGATGCAGTCTGTGTGCAGCTTCTGTTCCTCAGACAGGGACAGGCTGTGTGGGGCTGCCACTCCTCAGTTGTTTACAGGCTGCTCATGTGACTGTTGCTCCTCAGACAGGGTCAGGCTGCTCATGTGGTTACTGTTCCTCACACATGGTGCAGGCCATTAACACAGCTGCTGCTCTTTGGACAGGGGCAGGCCATGTGAGCCTGCTGCTCTTCAGCCTGGGGCAGGCTGCTCACCGGGCTGCTGCTCCTCGGATAGGAGCAGGCTGCCCACATGTCTGCTACTCGTGTGGTTGCAGTGCCCTGGGCTTTCTCCAGGGGTCCTCTGCCCTTCCTGGCTGAAAATTGTCTTACTAGCTGAGTCTCCTTTGCCAATCTGGGGTGGATGTTATTTGTTTCAGCTGCTCATTCTATCTGCTCTAGGACACATCCATCTATTCTACTGCCATTTTGTCCTCTCCAATGAGCAGAAATATTTAAGATTGGCTTTCCATGAAAGGATTTCCATGTGTGAGAAGAAGGAGAAGAGTTGGGAGAATCCCAGTAGCTCTCTTAGCTTTCTGCTCCTGGTTTTCAAGATTTATTTCTGGGGCAGTGGGACAGGGAGTGGCCAGAGACACCCACCACAGCCCTATGTCCCACAGCGCACCTCTCTAATATCTTTTTAAAGTATGCTACTTTGTAAAGATTCTTTTGTACTCGTTCAATAGAAACGTATCTGGCCACTGGGTAAAACTAGCAATAAAACTACTGGTGCACAATGTGTTAAGATGATTTATCACAATCGTAAAAGATGCCTGATTATTTTTGTCCAGAAATAAAGCTTGAATTCTATTAATCAAGCTAAGAGTTTATCCTGCTTCCTAGCCTGGACAAAAATGAGTCAGCAATAAGCCTGAATCTTCAAGAAAGCATGCAGTCATATTTTGCAAACCAAAGTTAGGGAATTATGGCCCTAGCCAGTTTGTCTCAGTGGATAGAGTATCAGCCTGTGGACTGAAGAGTTCTGGGTTCAATTCCGGTCAAGAGCACATGCTCAGGTTGCAGGTTCAATCTCCAGTGGAGGATGTATGGAGGCAGCAATCAATGATTCTCTCATCACTTATGTTTCTATCTCTCTCTCTCTCTCTCACTTCCTTTCTGAAATCAATAAAATACATACATTAAAAAAAAACAAATTTATAGAATTAGGGAAGAGTAAAATCCACATGGGAAAGATTTACATTGATTGACCTCCCATTCAAGATGGTACAGTGAGTTCATACTATGGAAAGCCTGCCACGCCAAACACATGGCAATGATGAAAAAAAATATTAACAGGTAAAATAGAAAATGAACGGCCAAGACAATAAAATATTGTCCGTGTTGAATTGGCAGGCTTTGTAGACTGGAAGCAAATACTGAGAGCAAGAAGATGAGCTCCCACAGAGTAGAACATTCCAAAAGTACTCTGAGTAAGATGAAGCACAAAAGCCAGGCTTGTTGCTTCAAGCCAAAGACTAGCATCAAATTATCCAAAACCCCACCAACTCCTGAATGCATATCTGACAGAAAAAGAACTACTACCAAGTTTAACAGGGTCATTGGCTCTGGTGAGTTGCAGGCCCACAGAGATGAGGACAAAGACATTGCCTGACATCACAAGTAGGAGCTGAGCTAAGTAACCAGCTGGCTCTGTGAGTGGATCTCCTAAGATACCCAGGAGCTCTCTGGGGCAATGATATGAACATGTCCTATGAAATGGCTTTAATCCCAACAACTGACTGGTATTTTGCAAGAGTGCAGTAAGAAGGAAAGGGTGCTAACTAGAATGATTTCTTTCTATCACAAAATTCTACCTTTGCAATGAGTAAAATCAGAGAAATTGCAAAACACGTTTTAGAAAGTGAGGAGGTTTTGCTGATGTTTGCAAACTATTTATAAAACTAAATCTAGCTATTCTCATGTGTTTTTTATGGGGGTCACATTTTTAAATTATGGAACCCATAATTCTATACCAATTGAAAATATCCCTAGAATAATAAAGAAGAAATACTTATTAGATGAACAAAAACTGAAAGAATTGTCAGTGTACCTACCCTGCCAGATATGTTAAAAGAAGTTCTTTCAGAAGAAATACAACAGAGTTTAGAAACTTGGATATACACAAAGAAAGGAACGACTTTGTATATGAGATAAAGGAATGTAAAATACAACTTATTTCTCTCATTTTAAGGGTATTGAAAAATAACTTTGTTTAAAGCATTAATGGTAGCAATATAAGGGCTGTTTATAACATATGCAAAATGAAATGTAGGAGAACAACGGCACCAAAAAACGGATACAATTCTTACATTACACTAGAAGTGGTATAATATTGCCGGAAAATAAACAGACTACTTATTGGAAACTCAAGATAATGACTGAACTAGTTTAAGAAAAGATGCATAAATTATATCAATGGAGGAGATAAAATGGAATCGTATAAATTGCCCAATTAAACCCAGAGAATGCAAGAAAAGAGGGAAAATAACACAGCAGACCTACAATAAAAATAAAGCAGCTACAACTATGATAGATGTTTATCCAATTATATTAGTAACTTTTAATATGAGTAGACTAAATACACCGGTCGAAAGAACTTGTCAGATTGCATTAAAAATTACATCTCAACGATATGGTACCTTCAATAAACCCAACTAGAATATAAACTTAGGTAGATTAAAAGTAAAGAGATGAGAAAGGCATAGCATGCAAATGTTACAACAAAGCAACCTGGATGCATGTGACATCAGCATCATGGCAAAGTGTGACACTCTCTCAGTATTTCCTCATAAGTCTACAGCTTGTCAGATATCTGTAATGCAACAAGAGTTTCTCTGGTCAACACACTAGGATCCCTGAGAGAGCCACGCATTGAACATACTGGAATGCATGGGAGAAGGATGGGGTGGGGGTAGGATAGTGCCCACAGACAAGGTTTCTCAAACACCGTGACTGTTACCATGATCCCAGTGACCGTGGTAGTGTTAGAGGATCCCCAACACCACTTCACCAGGAAGGGTAAGATGGGCAGCAGCAGAGTCAGTGCCGGAGAATCTGGCTCCCTCCCGCAATGATGGCGAGCCTCCTAGCAGCAGAAATAAGTCTAAGATTTTCCGGGGTGCCAGCAGCCATAGGGAACCAGACAGCAGCACAGAAGGCTTGCAAATCTGGCTCCTCCAACCTGCCACATCCCCTCACCATGGTGATGATGCTCCAATAACCAGCAGACCTATCACCCTAATTACTCACAGGTTGACTCCCAGGACCACAGAGAGCAAACCCCACCCCGCACTGGGACATTGGAGGTGCAAGTAGTACAGGTAAGAGAAAACAAAAACTTGCATTATAGCACCATCTACTGGAAGACGTAAAGAAAGACCTCTAATTACCAACCTGATGAATAGCTAAAATCACAATGGTACCTAAATAAGAAAAGTGTTCATTGCTTCAAATGTGCCAACAGAGAAACAACCCATCAAGCACCGTGAAAAACTAAGGCGACATGGTAACGCAGGAAGAAAATGACAATTCTCCAGAAACTGAACTCAAACACATGGATTATGATCTAGAGCAGTGGTTCTCAACCTTCCTAATGCCGCAACCCTTTAATACAGGTCTTCATCTTGTGGTGATCCCCAACCACAAAATTATTTTTGTCGCTACTTCATAACTATAATTTGCTACTGTTATGAATCTTAATGTAAATATCTGTGTTTTCTGATGGTCTTAGGAGACCCTGCTAGCTGTTCGCGACCCACAGGTTGAGAACCACTGATCTAGAGGATTCCAAACAGGAGTCATGAAAAAAACTCCATGAGATGGAAGAAAACTCAGAAAAGCAGTTCAATGGGATTGGGAATAAAAATGATAAACAGAAGGAATATGTTTCCAAGAGATTAAAACTCTGAAAAATACCCAGAAATCTTGGAGCTGAAGAACTCAGTAAATAAGATTAAGGATGTATTGGAATTAGAACAGACCATATGAAAGAGAGAATTAGCAAACTGGAAGATAAAAATGATTCAGGTGGAGGGTAGAGGGAACTAATTTTTTAAAAATTAATGAACTATACAATAATTAGCTGATTTCTTGAGGAAGGGAAATATAAGGAAGATTGGTATCCCAAAAGGAGAAAAGAAAGAGAAGGGAACAGAGTCTAGTAAAAAATAACTAATGAGAACTTTCTGAACCTGGGGAAGGAACTGCACATTTAAGTACAAGGAGCTAACAAAACGCCTAATTTTCTCAACACAAAAGACCTTCTCCAAGACACATTCTATTAAAACTGTCAAAAGTTAATGATAAAAAAGAATTATCAACACAGTCAGGGAACAAAGACAGTAACACACACACACACACACATACACATTAGGTAATCATCAGATTCTCAGCAGAAACCCAATGGACCAGGAGAGAGTTAAATGATACATTCAAAATATTTAAAGAGAGAAAACACCAACCAAAATTAATATATACAGCAAAGTTACCCTTTAGATATAAAAGATTTTGCAAACAAGTAGAAGCTGAGGGCATTTACCACCACAGGGCCTGCATTATAAGAAATGTTGAAAGGAGTTGCTCTACCTGGAAAAAGAAAAGAAAAATATACAAAACTTTGAGTAAGATGACAAACAGGCAGGAGCAGAAAAGAATGGCATGTAAACACTTAATTATACAATAAAAGTTAAAGAAAAAATAAAAATATCTATAGCTACTTCAATTTGGTAATGAATGTACAACATAAGAAGGGGATAATTTTTAAAAGACATTTTTATTTGTTTCAGAGAGGAAGGGAGAGGGAGAGAGAGATAGAAACATCAATGTTGAGAGAGAATAATTGACCAGCTGCCTCCTTCACGACCCACACTGAGGATGGAGCCTGCAATCTAGGCATATGCCCTGACCAGGAATCAAACCATGACCTCCTGGTTCATAGGTCAACACTCAACTATTGAGCCACCACAGCTGGGCCAGGGATAATTTTTTTATCATAAAAACATAAAAGGAAAGGGGGAAAGAATGGAAATTAAGTAAGTAAATGTAGATAAGATGCTCTCAGGAAAAAAAAACACGATTTATTTTATCTAAATTTTTTTTATTACAAACCTCATGGTGACCACAAAACAAAAATCCAGATCTGAGACATAAAACATAAAAAAGAGGAAACAGAGAAAAAAAATCATAGAAAAGCATCAAACACATGGATTAGAGAGAGAAAACTCATAGACACAGACAATAGCGTGGTGATTGCCAGGGGATGGTGGAGGAAGGTGGAAGAGTATATAAGGGGGATGGTGGAGGGAGGTGGAGGAGGGTATAAGGAGGATAAATGGTGATGGAAAGAGATTAACTTGGGGTGGTAAACACACAATTCAATGTACAGATAATACATTGTAGAATTGTACACCTGAAACCTGTATAATTTTGTTAACCAGTGTCACCTCAATAAATTCAATAAAAAGGAAAAGATTTTTTAAGACACAATGGAGGTACATGGTAATCAGAAAACAAAAAATAAAATGGTGATAGTAAATCCTCACATATGAATAATCAGTCTAAATTTACATAAATTAAACTCATTAATTAAATGCCAGAGCACCTGGATGGATAAGATCCCAATATATCCTGCCTCTAAAAACCAATTTCAGAGCTAAAGACAAATATAGGCTCAAACTAAAGGGGTGGAAGATGGTACACTAAGCAAATGGCATTAAGAGAAAAGATGGGCCCTAGCTAGCTTGGCTCAGGGAATATAGAATTGGCTGGGATGGTCCCAGGTTCAATTCTGGTCAAGGGTACATACCTTGGTTGCAGGCTTGATCCCTGGCCCTGGTCCGGGTATGTGCAGGAGGCAGCCAATCAATGTGTCTCTCTCACATAAATGTTTCTCTCTCTCTCCCCCCCCTCCCTTACACTCTCTCTAATATATACATATGAATGTAAATATAAATATATATATCCATATATCTATAGATAGATAGATAGATAGATAGATAGATAGATAGATAGATCGATCCTCGGGTGAGGATTAACAACAAAAAAAACACCTTTTTTAAAAGAAAAAAGATGGTGTAGCCATACTTATATCAGACAAAATAGACTTAAAAACAAAAAAAAAGTTAAGAGGATATCCTAAGGATAAAGGGAACAATATATTAAGAAAACATAACATTTATTTATGCATATGCACTCAACTTGGGAGCACCAAAATATATAAAGCAATTATTGAAAGACCTAATGGGAGAATAGACATCAACACAATAATAGAATACTTTAAAACTCCATTTACAACAATGGATAACTCATCCAAACAGAAATTCAACAAGGGAACATCAGCCTTATATGACATATTTGACCGGGTAGACTTAATAGATATTTACAGAATTTTTCATCCCAAAGTAACAGAATGCACATTCTTTTCAAGTGCACATGGAACATTCTCAAGAACAGAAAATATGTTGGGACACAAACAAGTCTTAATAAGTTTAAGAAGATTGAGATCATATCAAGTATCTCCTGACCACAATGGTGTGAAATGATAAAATCAACTACAAGAAGAAAATTTTTAAAAATTACAAATATATGGAGATTAAACAACATACTACCAGCAACTATTGAGTCAATGAAGAAATAAAAGAAGTCAAGAGACAAATGAAAATGAAAATATAACATACCAAAGTATGTAGCAAAAGTGGTACTAAGAGGGAAGTTTACAGACTTATTTCAAGAAACAATAAAAATCTCAAATAAACAATCTATTATTACACATCAAGGAACTATAAAAAAGAATAAAAGAAGCTCAACATCATTATAAGGAAAGGACATATAAAACTCAAAGCAAAAATTAATAAAATACAGAATAAAAAGACAATCAATATAAATTATTAAAAATTTAGAAGAAAATATTGGAAAAACTCTTCATGACCTTGGGCTAGGTAAAGAGATCTTAAATGCAACACCAGAAAAAACCCACAACCTATAAAAAATGATAAATTGAACTTTATAAAAATTCAAAATCTTTGCCCTTTAAAAGATATTGTTAAGAAAATTAAAAGACAAGCCATAGACTGGGAGAAAATATTTGTAAATCATATATCTGATAAGAGTCTAGTGTCCAGAAGAACTCTTACAACTCAAATGCAAAATGACAATTCAAATTAAAAATGAGCAAAGTACATGAGTAGATATTTCTCCAAATCAGATATACAAATGACCAATAAGAACGTAAAAATATGTTCACTATCATTAGTCTTTCAGGAAATGAAAATAAAAACCACAATGAGATACCACTTCACACCCATTAGAATGGCTATAATTTTTAAAAAGAAAACCAAAACTAGAAAATAACAAGTATTGGTAAAGATGTGGAGAAATTTAAAATTTTCATATATTGCTGGAAGGAATGTAAAATGGTGCAGACACTGTGGAAAATAATTTAGCAGTTACTCAACAAGTTCAACATAAAGTTACAACATGAACAAAAATTCACTATCTAGGTACATACTCAAAATAACTGAAAATGGGGCCAAACCGGTTTGGCTCAGTGGATAGAGCGTCGGCCTGCGGACTGAAAGGACCCAGGTTCGATTCCGGTCAAGGGCATGCACCTTGGTTGCGAGCACATCTCCAGAAGGGGATGTGCAGGAGGCAGCTGATTGATGTCTCTCTCTCATCGATGTTTCTAACTCTCTATCCCTCTCCATTCCTCTCTGTAAAAAATCAATAAAATATTTAAAAAAATAAAAATAACTGAAAATGGGTATTCAAACAAAAGCTTGCATACACATGTTCATAGCAGTACTATTCACAATAGTAAAAAAGATGGGAACAATCAACTGATGAATGGATAAACAAAATGTGATATATATATACATATGACCAACCATTATTCAGCCATCAAGAGTAATATACAGAGGAGAAACCAAGATAGCAGCATAGGTAAATACCTAAACTTCTGCCTCACACAACACTTTCAAAACTATAGCTAAAAGACAGAACAGTAATCATCCAGAACCACAGGAAAGCTGGCTGAGTGGAAATTCTACAACTAGAAGGAAAGAGAGGGGCTCACGGAGATGAAGAGGAGCTGCAAAAAGCCGAGGTACAGAGACAAGTGCATGGAGAGGATGGGCAGCAGAGTTCCTGGCTGGCTTCCTCTGGTGGGAGGGAGACGGAAACTTCTGGTGTGAGGGAAACAGGAAACTCCTGACTGCACTGAACCCCAGTTACAACTGTACTGAACCCCAGTTCTGGGCAAGACTCATACAGGGGAGTCTGGACTGTCGTTAAAAGGGAGGAGTGCGTGGAAACAAAGGGGAGCCACAAAAGGCTGAGATCTGGAGGCACACACAAGTGCGTGCAGAGAAGACTGAATGCTGATTGTGCCACTGGCTTTCTCTAGTGGGAGGAAGACAGAATCTCCCAACTCCGCTGATATCCAGTTCCAGCTGCACTGAATCCCAGTTTTGGGCAAAACCCTGGGGACCCAGACTCATATAGGTCCCCGGAGCACACGGAAACTCAGGGGAGATGTGAAAGGCAGAGGTCTGCAGGCACGCAAGCTCGAGTACACACAGGGAGGGCTACAGAGATTACCAAGGGACACTGAGACCCAGGGGCCATGCAGGGCAGGGCTGACAGGAAGCCAAGGCTGTCTGCTCAGCCCTGTACTCCATCCCATCCAAGCTAAACACAGAGGGTTTTGCAATTTTGCAAGTCTTGTATCATAAGGCTGACTCCAGCACAGGAGTTCTCCTGGCATAGACACAGCTGATCCTCACAACCAATTGGCTTGGAGGTCAATTCCCCCCAATGATACCAACAACAACCAAGACTTAACTACAACAAGGCTGTACACACAGTCCACAAACGGGTGCACCAAGAGAGTTCACCTCAGGTAACTGGGGAGGTGGAACTACTGGGCCATATAGGACACCTAGCATACAAAGCTACTCTACCACCTCAGGGAAGCAGTGAAAATGCGGAGACAAAGGAAAAGATCACTAACTAAAGAAATAGAGGAAAACAAATGACTGGATATATAGTTCAAAACCATGGTTATAAGGTTTCTCAAGAATTTCCTAGAAAAGATGGATAAGTTTAGTGAGACCCAAGAGGAGATGAAAAAGGACCAACTAGAAATTGAACATACACTGACTGAAATAAAAAAAAATATTATACAGAGACCTAACAGCAGACTAGAGGAACGCAAGAATCAAGTCAAAGATTTGAAATTCAAAGAAGCAGAAAACACTCCACTGGAAAAGAAAAAAAGAATCTAAAAATGTGAAGATAGTATAAGGAGCCTCTGGGTCAACTTCAAGCATACCAACATCAGAATTATGGGGGTGCTAGAAGAAGAGAGAGAACAAGATACTGAGAACCTATTTGAAGAAATAATGACTGAAAACTTCCCCCACCAGGTGAAAGAAATAGACTTACAAGTCCAGGAAGCTCACAGAACCCCATATAAAAGGAATCCAAAGAGGACCACACCAACACACATCATAATTAAAATGCCAAGAGCAAAAGACAAAGAGAGAATATTAAAAGCAGCAAGAGAAAAACAGTTAATTACCTACAAGGAAGCACCCATACGATTGTCAGCTGATTTCTCAACAAAAACTATGCAGGCCAGACAGGAGTGGCAAGAAATATTCAATGTGATGAATAGCAAGAACCTACAACCAAGAATAATCTATCCAGCAAAGCTATCATTCAGAATTGAAGGGCAGATAAAGAGCTTCACAGATAAGAAAAAGCTAAAGGAGTTCATCAACACCAAACCAGTATTATATGAAATGCTAGAAGGTACTCTTTTAGAAGAGAAAGAAGAAAAAAAAGGTAAAGGTAAAAATTATGAACAACAAATACATATGTATCAACAAGTGAATCAAAAAATCAAGTGAATTAAAAATCTGATGAACAGAATAAACTGGT
>JAAGEH010000273.1:631730-691730 GCA_011751065.1 Lasiurus cinereus | reverse complement strand
TAGCTATAACAACAGACTACAGGATCTTTTCTTTCTTGACCCCGGGGCCTAAGCTTCATCTCAAAAGGGCAACCTTTGGGCTAGAGCTAGGCAAGAATTTTGTAATTGTCTTTCTAGTCTGAGTCCAGGCTGCCTGGATGTCTGGTTGTTCCTAAACAACAACAGGAAAACGTCTCACCTGGGAAAGGCACAGAGACAGAGTGGAAGGAACACTAGACTGCTTGGTCGTCAGAGCAACTAAATTGTATTCTTAGTGGTTTCCTATGTAACCTTGGCCAAACCCTTTCCTCCCGCTCCACTTTCTCCATCTCTACAATGTAGGAGGCTAACAGAATGATCTAGAAGAGTTCTCCAGCTCTCACGCTCTGCGGTTTATGCGATAGGTTTTAGAAGGCCTGAATGGGAGGAGAAGAGGTGCAAGAATAGCTGAAGAGCCCCATTCCCACCCATGGCCCAGACAGAGCTTTCTAAAATTCTCCCGCAATGGACAAACATCACAGCAGGCTCACATGGACATTATAGGAGGGAAAAAAATATCCCAGAGTCTGTGTGCCTGCTACGTGAGAAGAAGGCATTTCAGAAAGCTATGTTTCCTCTTTATGGTCTGCCTTGGTGATGTTGGTGTGTGTGTGTGTGTGTGTGTGTGTGTGTGTGTGTGTGCGCCTTAACTTTTCAGAAAAGCCCTTTGGAAACCCCCTAAAGCAGGAGAAAGGAACATGTGTTTCTAAATTAGCTCATCAAGAGAAATAATTGTGCGCGGGTTATTCCAAGTAGAAATTACATAATTTCCTAAGTCCTTGCTTATATTAACTATTTGTTCTCTATACTTTCATTGACTATTGGAAGTATTCAGATGCTAATGGTAACAACAAACTCTTATATCATGCCTGATGCTTTTTGAACAACTTACATATATTGTCTCATTTAGTGCTACCAACAACTTAGGAACTCTAGTATTAGTAGTGGTAGTAGATCAGCAAGAACAGTGGCATTAATACTCATCATTGTAGTAATATTGTCACCATTTCTAGATAAGTAAACTCAGGCAATAAAGTCTAAGTAACTTGCCTCTAAAATTATATGGCCCCGTGATGGCATACAAAGACGTAAAATAACATATGCTTACCAAATGTTAGCTTAAACTTCAGTTAGCCAAAGTAATATTTTCCCAATCATTTTTAAATTTTTAACAACTGGTTGTATATATCCACCAAAGACATAATCAACCTGCCTTTTCAAAATCATAGCAGAGAAATCCTTGAATTCTTGCATTGCAAAGCAATCCAAAGAAATGTTTGCTGGACCATGGAGCATAAGAACTACTTGTCCTATCTCTGGATTCTAGCAAAACATGTGACTCTCAGGAATGATATGAATAAGCCTTAATTTTCTAACTGCCCTTTTACACCTACCAATTCTAAGCCAGAAGTCACATCTTTTCATAGGATAACAAAAGTGTTGCTTTTATCTAATCACACCATAACCAGTCATTGCCATTGATCTGTGTGTTTACCTTCATAGATTAACCCATATTTTGGGTGGTCATCTGGACAGGAGAAGTTAAGAAAGCATACGGTATATTGGATGAACAAATGTTGAATTAAATATTAACTTTCAGGTTAAAATAACTAAGCACTTAATATTTACTATATGGCAGGCACTGCGCTAAGTGGTTTATTAGTAACCATATTTTATGGATACAGAAACTAAAGAAAAGAGAAACTAACTTTGGGCAAAGTCACATGGCCAGTGAATTACAGGATTCCAATTCCTTAAAATATGTCTGTGGACAACAGTGTGGTGATGGTGGGGATGAAGGAGGTTTCGGAGAGGTGGTAGAGGGTATAGAGGGGATGAAAGGTGATGGGGAAATTTAAATTTAATTGAATTTAAAAAATAAAATAGCTATGTCCAATCTTATTTGATTGTTTTCCATTTGGCAAGCTTTTTCCACAAAATTTTCCAAAATGTCATCAGATGGAATCCTTTAGGTATATGCGTATCTAATGACACTGGTACAGATGGAAGAATCTTGCATATCATCTGGTCCAGGTTTCTGTTTTGCTTTGCTTTAAGATGTGATCCTCAGATATCTAGAAGTTTTATAGAAGATGGTGGAAGGGGACACAGAAATTGAGAGGGATGAAAAATATTGATGGGTGAACTTTTAAAAGCACTGCTCTTCCCCAGTGGTATCTCATTTATAGATAATGAGGTATCATTCTAAAGATTAAATGAGTCTGTGATTTCCCCAGATACCTCTGGTTGTAGTTTTAAAACCCTACCACAACTTCTTCCCCAGGCCCTGATGAGATTCCTGTAAGAGATTAAGCACTTCCACTTCCCTATCACAATTAAGAATTTATATCACACCACCCCACCTAGGTGTTCCATAGAATCAAGGAAACATTGCCTTTCAGCTCTGTATGATTTGGGGCAAGATTTATATCCAGATACTGAAAACAGAAGATTTTCTAACACGTCTTATTTTATCTAACTGCAGCATTTATCGTATCGGTTTGGTGTTCACTGTTAAATGAAGTTTCTGTGTTTTCTACCAAATAATCTAATGTTAACTTTTAGTAGATCTGTACATAACATTATAGCATCTAACATTTGGCTAAAATTCTGAATATAATGTTTGTCTAAAACATGTTGTCTATGTGGAAAAGAAGAAAGAGATGATACTCTTCTCTGAATGTTCAGACCATTTTCAAGCTCTCTTAGAACTATCATAACAACCAATTAATTTTTTAAAATCCAATAAAACTATTAGATGAGAGAAAGCAGCATTAAAGCATATAAGTTATGGAGTAAATAGTCCTGGATTTGCTACATGAAAAGAGTATATATATCACCCGGCTGGTGTGGCTCAGTAGTTGAGTGTTGACCTATGAACCAAAAGGTCAGGGCACATGTCCAGATTGCAGACTCGATCCCCAGTGTGGGGAGTGCAGGAGGCAGCTGATAAATAATTCTCTCTCATCACTGATGTTTCTCTCCCTCTCTCCCTCGCTCTAAAATCAATAAAAACATATCTTTTTTATTAAAAAAAGACTACATATGTCATCAACTCTTGTCTAAATGAGGGTACTTAAGTCAGCTTCTCGGAGTTTCCATTTCCTCATCTGTAAAACATGAGTAATAACAGAACCTACCACACAGGATCATCTTCAATGTGAGGATTAAATAAATAGGTAAAACAGAGGAGTTGTTAACATCGTTAATTAACAATAAGTGTCAGGTATTGTGGCTATTATTAGTTTTTATGGTTAGAAACTTAGATCATAAACACAAAGAGAAATAAGCTGTTTCGGTGAGTGACCATGTCCAAAGCTAAAGACACTTCAGAAGTAGACAATTCCTCAATCAGGCTAGGAAATTTACATCCTAAAATGGTACGTGCTGGCACTTTAAGTCAGCATGTTATAAACAATAAGAAAACCTATAGTGTTTCTGTCAAACGTAGCTGCATTTCCCACCCCGCCCCGCCACCACCTCACTGTTGTTGCCTTTCCTTTTGCCAACGGCGGCCCACCCTTCCTGCTGTATCTATTATCAGAGGCCATTTTTCTTCCTGCTTCCCACCCCTAATCATGTTTCCATTCACTAACACCAGTTGTGACTGCATCCTCGGTCTGACTTCTGTTACAAAAGCAATCAGTTGCCGAGGTTGGCGGCTCTTTCCCATACCTCTGCGTGACATCACAAAGAGCCACAACAAACATGATTTTCTCTGTCGCACCCACTGCCAAGGAAAGGGAAAGTTACCTAAAAACTAGAATTATGGCCATGACCTTAATAGTGCTCGTAGAAATGACAGATCAGAGCTGCTGTAAGATGAAGTCGCTTTTATTTTCTTCTACAGACTGAGGCAAAAGAGGAAATATAGATTCGAGAGATGAGAGAGGGTTGGACTTGGAAAGCTAGCGTTGAACATAGTAAGCATGAAATAAACATTGAATGAATGAATGAATGAATGACATAATAACTATGGAAAATGAGAGAACTGAACTTATTTGGAGATATTTATAGGTAAAAACTGACAAACATTAGTAGATGGATTCAATATGCAGAGTGAAACAAAAGCATTCTTAACAAGTTTCTAGTTTGGTCACCCAGGTGGATAATATCTTGTCTGCTCAGGCCGCCATAACAAAATACCATATACTGGGTGGCTACAACAGCAGACATTGATTTCTCACAGTTATAGAGGCTGTATGTCCAAGATCCAGGTGCCAGCCTGGTTGGTTTCTAGTGAGAACTCTTTTTCTGGTTTATAGGTGGCTGCCTTCTTGAATTGGAGGAGGGAGGGAAGGAGAGGGAGAGGGAGAGGAAGAGGGAGAGGGAGAGGGAGAGAGAGAGTTTTGGTCTCTTCTTATTCTTCGGGCATAATACCAACATTAAGAACATCCTCATTGCCCTCCTGTAAACCTGGGAAGTAATTTACTTCCCAAAGGCCTCACCTCCAAATACACTAACATTGAATGTTAGAGTTTCAACATATGAATTGGGGGGGGGGGGAGCACAATTCAGTCCATACCAAATGATAGTGACTTTCACTGGATTAGGAGCCTTAAAGAAAAAGTAGGTCAGTGTGTGGAGTAAAGAACAGGGAAGGAATTTAGTTTGGGACATTGTTTATTTTTTTAATATATTTTTATTAATTTCAGAGAAGAAGGGAGAAGAGAAGAGATAGAAACATCAATGATGAGAATCATTGATCAGCTGCCTCCTACACACCCCCCACTGGGGACTGAGCCTGCAACTTGAGCATGTGACCTGACCAGGAATCGAACCGTGACCTCCTGGGTTCATAGGTTGACACTCACCACTGAGCTATGGCAAGTTTTCTGGCCGGGCAAGACTAGGGTGTCTAAAACCTGAATCTCCTATTAGGACACTACTTCAGCTATAACCAACCCTCTCATGAAGTGACTGCCTTTTCTTCCTCATTCCTCTTACCACTGTGCCTGGAGATGGGGTGGGTTTCCTTT
Organism: Lasiurus cinereus; assembly: GCA_011751065.1. NCBI lineage: Eukaryota > Metazoa > Chordata > Mammalia > Chiroptera > Vespertilionidae > Lasiurus > Lasiurus cinereus. The sequence goes on along the minus strand of JAAGEH010000273.1, from coordinate 686,733 downwards.
AGATATTCTTGCTCCTCATTCCTGTTTTCAGACCATTCTGTCACCCCCATCCAGAGAAATACCTAGGTTGAGTCTCAGAAAATCTGACTACACCACTCACTACCCCTCCTTGTTATAGTAGACTTCCAAACCCCTGGGCACTCTCTCTTCTTTCTCAAGGATTTTAGCTCCTGGATCATTGTCATTCTCTCCAACACTACTAATTCTTGGTAATTTTAATATCTACACAGATAACCCTTCCAATACTATGGTCCTCAGATCCTTGACTTCCTCCCCTCCCGTGATCTCATTCCTCACCATCTCTCAGGCACCTCCTTCCATGTCGATACCCTTACCTTTGTCATTGCAATGTCTGCAAACTCTTTATAATTATTTATGTGAGGGGCTTTTTGTTTCCTCTTTTTGAATTTCTCTGTTTTAATACATTTTATTGAGGTATTATTTGCATAAAATAGAAACTGTCGTTTGACCCAGTAATCCCACTTCTAAGAATATATCTTCCCAAAGGCTTAAGGAACCCAAAACGCAAACCAGAAAGAATGTATGTACCCCTATGTTCATAGAAGCACAATTTATCATAGCTAAGATCTGGAAACAGTCCAAGTGCCCATCAGTAGATAAGAGGGTAAAAAAAGTTGTGGTACATCTACACAATGGGATACTATACAGATGGCAAAAGAAGCATCTTTTACCTTTTGAGTCAAGATGGAGGGACATGGAGAGTATTATGCTAAGTGAAATAAGTCAGAGAAAGACAAGTATCACAAGATCTCACTTACATGTAGAATCTAATGAACAAAATAAACTCACAGAAAAAATAAGACCATTGACATGGAAGCATGGAACAGACTGACAGATCTCTGAGGGAAGGTGGGAGGGAGGGCTAGATAAATAAAAAAAAACGTATATGTATATATGCACAGCCCATAGGCACAGAAAATAGATAGGTGAAGGCCTCAGGGGTAAGGCCTGTGGAGGAGGGCAAAGGGCGGGAATGGGGGAAATCTGTAATACTCTCAACAGTAAAATAAATTTTTTCAAGAGAACAAAATGCACCCATTTTAAGTGCATCCAATGACTTTTGACAAATTTATACACACATGTAGCCACCACCCCAATCAAAATATAGACTACTAGAGGCCCAGTGCACAGAATTTGTGCATGGGTAGGGTCCCTAGGCCTGGCCGGCAATTGAGGCCCATCTGTGGGTGACTGGCAGGGCAATTGGAGGACCCCTGCTGGCACGCGCCTTGGCTGGCCTGGGGCCTGTAGGCTGGGGGCAGCTCCTGCATTGAGTGTCTGCCCCCTGGTGCTCAGTGCACATCATAGTGACTGGTCGTTCCACGGTTCGGTCAATTTGCATATTAGGCTTTTATTATATAGGATTTCCATCACCTCATCATGTTCCCTTATGTCTCTTTGCAGTCAATCAATGCAGTCAATCTTCCTCACTCTATTCCACTACTGCCCTGCTAGGCAATCACTGATCTGCTTTCTGTCAGGATAGATTGGTCTGCATTTTCTAAAAATTTCTATAAATTGAATCATGCAGCATGTACTCTGTTTGTTGTCTGGCTTCTTTTGCTCAGCATAATTATTTTGAGATTTTCCCATACTGTGTGCAGCAATAGCTCATTTGTTTCATGGCTGAAGTATTCCCTTGTATGGATATACAAATATACTAGTATATTTGTTTATCCATTAAGGACATTTGAGTTGTTTCCAGTTTTTGGCTATTGTGAATAAATTTGCTATAAACATTTCTGTACACATCTGTCTAGGGTGATATGCTTTCATTTCTAACCTAGGATTGGCATTGCTGGATCATATGGTAGATAACAATTTTAACCTTGGTAAACTCTTCCTAAAGCAGTTGGACTATTTTACACTCCCAATAACACTGGGTCAGTTCCAGTTGCTCCACATTCCAGCCAATACTTGATATGGCCAGTCTTTTGTGGGTGTAATGGCAACTCATTGTGGGTTTTGTTTGCATTTTCCCAATGACTAACGATGTTGAATATCTTTTCATGTCCTTATTTACTATTTGTATATCTTCTGTAAAGTGTTTAAAAAATAAAATGCCATTTCCTCAGAAAACACCTCCCTGACAACCCCCATATAAACTATATTTCTCTCTTACACATTCTCATAACATGTATGTCCTTCCTTCAAAGACTATAGCTCAGTTTAAAACAGTGTAAATTTGGGAGACTAGTTTTTATTTTAATATCTGTTTTTGCATATATAGTGTCTGTTCTATGTTAAAAACAATTATTTCATCAGTAAATATTTATTGGCAGAACGAATGAATGAATGAAAAATAGAGTCCACAGATAAACTCAAGTATATATAAAATTTCAAAGCTGAAAGTGTGTTGTTTTTAATCAGTGGGAGAAGGACGGGGTTTATTATTATTATTATTATTATTATTATTATATATTTCAGGTATACAGCATTATGGATAGACAATTATATAACTTACAAAGTGGTTTTTTTATAAATATATTTTTATTGATTTCAGAGAGAAAGGGAGAGATAGAAACATCAATAATGAGATAGAACACAAACTGGCTGCCTCCTAAACACACCACACTGGGGATTGAGCATGTGCCCTGACAGAGAATTTAACCATGACCTCCTGGTTTATAAGTTGACACTCAACCACTGAGCCACACCTCTGGGCAATGAAGTGGTTTTAACAACTGGCATTAAAACAACTATTAACTATTTGTAAAAATATTAAAACTGGAGTCCCTATACATTTCTTACAACAAAATAAGTTCCAAATAGATTAAACAAATGCAAATAGTAAATCATAAAGGTACTAGAAAAAAAAACACAAGACATCATTTTTATTTTTAAAAATTAACAAGGTAATTTTTGTAATCTTGAGATATATACACTGAGTGTCCAGATTATTATGATCTCTGAACACATAATAATCTGGCCACTCAGTGTATATCCTATATAATAAATGGCTAATATGCAAATTGTCCCCATGGCCAGGAGTTCGGCCAGCAGGCAGACCGTCCAACTGCCTATGTCCCCTCCCCTTGGCCAGGCTGGCTGGACCCCACCCATACACAAATTCACACACCAGGCCTCTAATATATATATATATACTGTGTAAGCATATCAGAAAAACCAGACTGCATAGGAAAAGAATGATGGATTTTATGTAAAATTTAAATTTTACATGAGACATGCATTTATAAAATTACCTGTAATGTGTACTAAAATAGTTACTATCTTTAGTATACAAATAATTTTTCCAAATCGATGAGCAAAATATCATCACCTTAATAGAAAAATATAAAATTTTCATAAACACTTCATAATATAAGAAAATCAAATAACCAATGAACTCATGGAATATCTTTCAGGAAAGAAATTTGGCAAGATCTATCAAATTGGGAAATATACATACTTTTTACTCAGCGATCCCATTTTAAAGATTAACTCTAAAGATATAATCTCAGAGGTACAACAAGTTATATGACAAAAAATATTTGCTGCTGAAGTAGAGCAGCAAAAATTGTGGAATATGTAAAATGTCTATTGTAGGAAATGGTTATACAAATCTTGGTAATATATATTATACATAATTTATTTATTATTATTATGTCATCACACTTGTAATTTTACATACAATGAGATTATCTGATTCATTGTCTCTCTCCGCCCACAAATAGTAGAATCCATAAAATGAAGTATTTTTAGCTTTTTCTCTAGCCAGTAGGCATTCAATACATACTTGTTGAGCAAATGAATGAATGAGGCCTTTCTTTATCTTAATAGGCTGGAAGTGATGGGGAAAGTATTGGAAACTGTCCTTTTTGCCAACGCCTTTTTATGATCCTCTGGCTTAAAGGAGTTAAATTCAATGTGACTACTGTTGACATGACCAGGTAAGAGAAATCAGAACAGGCTTCATTCTAAGGATTGAAATTGGTAGGCGCCATTACAGTGCATGATGTGTGCTTGATCTACAGGCCTAACTCGACTTCTTTTTAATAATTATAGAAAGCCCGAAGAGCTGAAGGACTTAGCTCCAGGTGCCAATCCTCCCTTCCTGCTGTATAACAAGGAGTTGAAAACAGACTTCATTAAAATTGAGGAGTTTCTAGAGCAGACACTAGTGCCTCCAAGGTACAGCATTTTACAGGGTATTGTTGTTCTTGAGACCATTTGTTTTATTGGCTTATTTATTGTTGATTAATCACTCTTAGTTCTAGATAGCTGACTCTTTTTTAATGTCAGACCTCTCTTTTGTTCTATCCATATGCAACTTTACAAAAGTTCCCCCTTGATCACTCCACATATGATTAGAAAACTTTACTCCGGAATTATTTAATGTATGTAAAACCATTAATACTTTATGAACGTGGATGGTATATTAGGAAAGGGCAGAGAACAGACTTGGAAATCTCTGGGAAAGGTAGGTAAATGTGGGCCACATTTAATTTTCAGCCTCATGATCTAGCCCATAATGAAGTTTGGGAGCATTTATACTGATAAAAATCAGACCTTTTTGGTGAAGAGCCTTTGGAAGATCTTCAATTTTAATGGTCTTTCATTTAGTCTGACCTCTTAGCTCTACAGGTTGAAAAATATTATGCCGAAATTTCCCCCTTCAACTGTAAATACACAAACATGATAGAGAGAACATTTCAAATTATGTTTAAACACATCGCATACTTAAAATAAGAAAGTAAATTCTCTTTAGTCTAGAAATAGAGAGACAACCCAAGGTTGAGGAGGAGTAAGAGCATAGTTAATGACACTCTTTCCCATGAGAACTGATCATGACTAGACTTTCACATCACCGACGGCATGAGGCAAAACATGCCCAACACGAGGGCCGGAGGTCAGGAAACAGGTCTCACAGTCAGCCAGAGGCCAGAACTGCACTGTCTACACTTGAATGAAAGCTATATCTCTCTGCCTACACAGGATAGTGTCTGGAAACAGGAAGCCTGCTGTGTTTATTTTGTTATTGCTGTACAACAAATTACTGCAGACTCAGTGTTTTAAAACAACACTCACTTATCTCACATTTCCATTGGGGAGCAGTCTGGCTGTGAATTTAAAACTGCTCTAAAACAATGAAGTCTCAGTCAACAAGTTATATGACAAAAAATACTGTATTTGTTGCTGAAGTAGAGTGGCAAAAATTGTGGAATATTTAAAATGTCTATTGTAGGAAATGGTTTTACAAATCTTGGTAATATATGTTATACATAACTTATTTATTATTATGTCATCACACTTGTAATTTTACATACAATGAGATTATCATATTATATATATAATAAACAAAAGGTTCTATCAGTCCGTAATTCTTCTTACATAAGAAACTAAGAGAACTCTTCTAGATTCTCCTCTGGGTGACTATATTAGGTCTCTTTCATCAATTACTGATGGCTTCCTAGCTTTAAGCACCTGCTCCAAGTTGTCCTGAACCTATTGAGTCTAATTTTGTCCTTTACTCCTCTGCCATCTTCCTCTACTACTTCTTCTCTCACATTATCTGCTCCCTAATTCTTTCTTGCTCCCAAAGGTAACTAGTGGAAAAAAAACAACAACAAAAGAACAGCTGTGTATCTTTCCATACCTTTTGCTAGGTTCACATAAGCATAATAATAAGCATAATTTATCAATATTGCATCTTGCTTATCTCACTTCAAAGAACATTGTACCATCCTTCAACTCCACTGGTTTCAATTTAATTCATTTTAATGTCTGCATAATAGTCCATGTCGCAGATGTGCTACAAGTTGCTAAACTATTCTTTTACTGATGGGCATTCCCTTTCCTTCCAGTTTTTTTTTTATTTTTACCACTATAAACAGTGGTATAAATAACATCCTTGTGCATATGTCCTTACGTGCTAGTGTTTTTATTCCTATGTAACAGATTCCCTGCAGAAAAATTCAAATAGTATATAACCCATGAACACAGACAATAGTGCAGGGGAGGCCTGGCAGGGAGTGGGATGGAGGGGGCAACAGGACATCAATAGCACTTTCAACAATAAAGATAATTTGCCCAGACTGGTTTGGCTCAGTGGATAGAGTGTCGGCCTGCGGACTGAAGGGTCCCAGGTTCGATTCCTGCCACGGGCATGTACCTTGGTTGTGGGCACATCCCCGGTGCGGGGAGTGCAGGAGGCAGCTGATCAATGCTACTCTCTCATGCTTCTCTCTCATCAATGTTTGTAGCTCTCTCTCTCTTTCTCTCTGTAAAAAAATCAATAAAATATATTTAAAAAAAAACAATAAAGAAAATTTTTAAATGTTTGGTTTGTATTTAGCCACCTTAACAAAATAGCTCATTAATGCTAGTAATTTTTTCCCTATACTTTCTTGGATTTTTCTGGGCATACAACTGTGTTGTTGCTTCTCTTCTAGTTTTTATACTGATTGCTTTAAAATAGTGTCTTCCACCACTTGCTAGAACATCAAAAGCAATATCAGCTATTGCCCTGGCTGGGTGGCTCTGTTGGTTGGGGCATTGAACACCAAAAATGTTGCAGGTTCAATTCCCGGTCAGGGCACATACCTAGGTTGTGGGTTCGATCCCTGTCAGGGCAAGTAAGGGAGGCAACCGATCAATGTTTCTCTCTCAAACAAAAACAAAAACCAAACAATAAACATATCCTTGGGGGAGGATCAAAATATAATATCATCTGTAATATTAATTTTAGGTGTTTCTGTGTTGTTCTTAAATTTAATATGAATGTTTTAGAGTCACCAAGTAGAGTGATTTTTTTCTTGTCTTAGTGGTTAGTACATTCAGAACAATGTTGAAAGAGCAGTAGTGATAATGATTATACTTGCTCTTGGCTGGTTTTTAAAAAATTAGTTCTAATGTTTCACCTTTTTTAAAAATATATATTTTATCGATTTTTTACAGAGAGGAAGGGAGAGGTATAGAGAGTTAGAAACATCGATGGGAGAGAAATATTGATCAGCTGCCTCTTGCACGCCTCCTACTGGGAATGTGCCCGCAACCAAGGTACATGCCCTTGACCAGAATCAAACCTGGGACCCTTCAGTCCGCAGGCCAATGCTCTATTCACTGAGCCAAACCAGTCAGGGCTCTTTTTTTTTTAATTTAAGCATAGTTGGTATACAACCTCATATTGTTACATTAGTTTAAGCTATATAATATAGTCATTCAACATTTTTATACCTTACAATGTGACCACATTGCTAATTCTAGTAATCTTCGCTCGCTGTAAATATATCACAATATTATTGACTATTTTCCCCTTCCTTTTTTCATCCATACCTCCCTCCCATCCTTTCTTATAATGCTCTTGTCTCTGTTTCTATAGATTTGCTTTTGTTTTGTTTGTTTTTTGTTTGTTTTTTATATTTCATATATAAGTGAAGCCATATGGTATTTGTTTTCCTCTGCCTGACTTATTTCACTTAACACAATACTTTCTAGATCCACTCATGTTGTCACAATTGGTAAAACACTAATTCAAAAAGATATACAACATGTGGTAAAAGTAGGTTTACAGTTGTAAATACATGAAACACAGAGTTTATTCTTATATTGTTATTTATTTATTTATTTGTATTGTTATTTATTGATGATTGCATTTTTTCCATATGAACAACTGTACACCTATGTTTGCCCCACCCTGTATGCACCCCTATGTTTATTGCAGCATTATTCACAATTGTCAAGATATAGAACCAATCTAGATGTCCAAAGATAGCTAAATAGATAAAGATGTGATATGTATACAATGAAATATTATGCAGCAATAAAAAATTATATCTTGCCATATGCAACAACATGAATTATCCCCTTTTTAAAAATATTTGCTATTTTTTGAGGTAATACTAGCTAATAACAGTATACAAGTTTCAGGTGCACAACATTGTAATTCAATATCTGTACACACTATGGTGTACTCACCACCCAAGTCTAGTTTCCATCCATCACCATATATTTGACCCCCTTATCCATTTTGCCCTCTCCAACCTCTTTTCCCTCTGGTAATCTCCAATCTGTTGTCCATATTTATGAGTTTGTTTTTGTTGTCTTTTATTTGTTCATTTCTTTTTCTTTTTTTTTTTTGTTACATATCCCATGAGTGAAATCATATGATGTTTGCCCTTTTCCTTCTGACATTTCACTTAGCAAAGTCCACCATTGTTGCAAATGGCAGTATTTCTTCTTTTATTGCTGAGTATTATTCCATTATGTATACAGGGTGGGGCAAAAGTAGGTTTACAGTTGTATGTGAATCACAAAGTTTAGTCTTGTATCATTATTTATTAATTATTATTTATTTTCCATACAAACAACTGCAAACCTACTTTGCCCTATCCAGTATGTGACATAACCTTTTCATCCATTATCTATAAAAGGACATTTACTTGTAGGTTGTTTTCATGTTTTGGCTATTGGGAATAATGCTGCAATGAACATAGGAGTACATATATCTTTAAAAATAAGTGTCTTCAAATCTGGGGGGTAGATACCCAGAAGAAGAATTGCTGGGTCATAAGTAAGTTATATTTTTAATTTTTTGAGGAAACTCCATGCTGTTTTCCATAGTGGCCGCACCAGTCTGCATTCCCACCAGCAGTGCATGAGGGTTCCTTTTCCTCCATATCCTCTCCAAAGCTTGTTATTTCTTGTCTTGTTAATAACAGCCATTCTAACAGGCATGAGGTAATAATCTCATGTTGGTTTTGATTTGCACTTTCCAAAAATATTTTACCATTTTATATGATGCTTGCTGAAGGTTTTTGATGAATCCCTTTTATCAAGTTAACAAAATTAATGAATTCATGTAATCATTCAACAAATATTTACTGAATACTTATTAAGGATCAGATACTATTCAAGGCACTTGGGACACAATCGTGTATAAAATGGGCAAAAACTCTCTGGCCTAGTAGACCTTACATTGTAGTTGGAGAAGACAGTAAATAATCAAGATAAAAAGCAAATATAAACTACGTTAGATGATAATACTAAAAAAAAATAATAAGGCAAGGGAGGGAAAAAGTAAGTATTATAGACAGGGGAGAGGTTGCAGTCTTAGTTAGGGTGGCCAGAGAAAGGCTCGCATAAGAGGATCTATTAGGGGAAAAAAAAAAAAGACCTGAAAGAAGAGAGGATGCAGATCATGTGCATATATGAGGAAAAGCACTCCATTTAAGTGCAACCCAAGCGAAAATGCCCTGAGTTGGAAGCTTATTAGGCCTATTTGAAAAACAACAAATAATCCAGTATTGAGTGAAATATGTAATGAAGAAAAGAAGAGATGAGAACAGAGATATTGCAGTAATATAGGCTTTGGACCAAGACAGTAGTAGGCAAACTAAACTCATTAGTCAACCAGAGCCAAATATCAACAGTACAACGATTGAAATTTCTTTTGAGAGTCAAAATTTTTAAACTTAAACTTTAAACTTAAACTTCTTCTAACGCCACTTCTGCAAAATAGACTTGCCCAGGCCGTGGTATTTTGTGGAAGAGCCACACTCAAGGGGCCAAAGAGCCGCATGTAGCTTGCGAGCCACAGTTTGCCGACCACGGGACCAAGAAGTGGGCAATGGAGGTGGTGAGAAGTGGACAGATTCTGGGTACATTTGGAAAAGTAAACTGGCCGGAGTTGCTGAAGGATCCAGTGGGGATGGAGATTAAGAGAGGAATCTAGGAATCTAGGAAGATGAATATTTGGCCTGACCACTGCTAGTTGCTAGATGTTTTATTATTAGGAATTGATTTTCACTGAATACTTCTTCTGCATCTATTCGTGATCATATTTAATTTGTAAATGTAATGAAATTATCATTTTATTTTATTTTGTTATGCTAAATGATCTTTGTATTACTTAGAAGAGGACATCTTGCCTATTGTTTTCTATCATCCCCATCCCCATTTATTCCTTCATTTGTTTTATAAGTTACAATATTTGAAGCTATATTTTTTCCTACTACCGTATTTTCTGGCATATAAGACGACTTTTTAACCCAGGAAAATCTTCTCAAAAGTCGGGGTTCCTCTTATACACGGGGTGTCATCTTATAGGGCAAGTATATCTCAAATTCTATATTTTAACTGGAAAAGTTGGGGGTCATCTTATATGCCCAGTCGTCTTCTATGCCGGAAAATAAAATACAGTACTTTTTTTGAAAATGTATTACCACCGTATCTGATGCCAAAGAGACTTTCATGAGCAGGTGTGGGGACCTACCTACCATTTGAAACATTGTTTCTATAGGTGAATGAACTTTGAATTTCAGACAACTGGCTTCCAAGTGAACTTTATAAACTAAATTATTCTGAGATTGGGGAAACACGAATTTCCAATGAGAGAATTCTCAGGACCTTCAGTTTCCAACACAATTTCCAAAACCTTCATTCTCAATAGAATGTAAGCTAGGCCACTTGGTCTCTGTCTCCTTATGTGTGAATGATAGTGCAGTGATGTTTCTTTTGAAGGTACCCTTGCTTGAGCCCCAAGAACAAGGAGTCCTTTGATGTGGGCAGTAACCTCTTTGCCAAGTTTTCTGCATATATCAAGAATACACAAAAGGATGCAAATAAGAGTAAGATAACTTTCTTTAAATCTCTGTTTTCCTCACTCGCTCATTCTTTCATTCTCACTCAGCTAAAATAGAGGTTTTAAAATATATATATATATATCGTATATGTCAGAGAATACCTTTCCTCTCAGACTCTGCTCTCTTTTCTGAAATTCCTTTGTATGAAGTGTTATTAGATTTAGAGCCCAAGACTCAATATAGAAATTGCCAATGTAGCTCAACTAGAGCATTGGCATGTTAGATGTAAACTAACTGCAGGACTGTATCTGTTAGATGCCCCCCCTCCGAACTTTCCCAGTTCTGCATACTTTTAAGGTTTCTTAAACCACAGCACAAAACATTCTCTCTTTTTTTCTTTTTTTGTTAATCCTCACCCAAGAATATTTTTTCCCATTGATTTTTTTTTTTAGAGAGAGTGGAAGGGAAAGACAGAGAGAGAAACATGGATGTGAGAGAGACACATCAATTGATTGCCTCCTGCACATGCCTTGACCAAGACCAGGGGTTGAGCTTGCAACTGAGGTACATGCCCCTGACCAGAACTGAACCCAGAACCCTTCAGTCTGCAGACCGACACTCTGTCCACTGAACCACAAAGGGCTCGCAATCATTCTTGAAGTTTACTATCCTCTGAGTTATGAGAGCTGTTAATCTCTGATTCTACTTTCTGATTCCTCTGGGCCGAGGGATAACATATCATTTTTTCCACTTTCTTTGACTTTCCTCCCAATACACCTCTTCAAGAAAAATCCAGAACTATTTCCATTCATCATTTGATTAAACATCTGATTCTGCCTTATCAGTGACGAGTTAAGCATTCTAGTTAACTACTTAGATTTTTAATATCCAGTGTAAGGAGCGTGTACAGACAGAGATGTTTAAATGTGTGAAAAGCATATTGAGAATGTATTTGGTCATGAAGACAATACATTTATAAGTAACCTTCTGACGTCATTGCCTCAGATTTTGAAAGAGCTCTGCTCAGAGAATTTAAGCGTCTGGATGACTACTTAAACACCCCACTTCTGGATGAAATTGATCCAGACAGTACTGAGGAACTCACAGTTTCCAGAAGATTGTTCTTGGACGGGGATGATCTGACACTGGCTGACTGCAGCTTGTTACCCAAACTGAACGTTATTAAAGTAAGTATTTATAAGGTATTCTGAATGGTTTGAGCTGGGATTGGGAGTTGCCAGCATGAATCACAGTGACCATTCTGTGTGAGGTTGTTATATAATGGCTTTAGCATCATCATTATGCATAGTGTGTACATCTTTTCTCTCCTCAAAGGAAAAAAAATCCATGATCTCCCCCGTAAAGCATGAAAAAATATTATTTCTTCCCATATCAGGGTTTTCCATTGTCTTGGCTATAAGACAATAATATTATACAACCCTAGCCAGTTTTGCTCAGTGGATAGAGCATCGGTGTGTGGACTGAAGGGTCCCGGGTTTGATTTCCGGTCAAGGGCACATGGCCAGGTTGCAGGCTTGATCACCAGTGTGGGGCGTGCAGGAGGCAGCTGATCAATGATTCTCTCTCATAACTGATGTTTCTATCTCTTTCTCCCTCTCTGAAATAAATTTTAAAATATTTTTAAAAGAACAATATTACCCATTTCACACAATTATTGAGTAAATTAAATTAGGACATGGAGCATGCTTAGAATGGCATCTGGATCATAACAAGTGATAAATAATGAGGGCTGTTGATATTATTATGATAATTTAATTACCATCAAATTTTTATTGAACACAATGTATTCTATCTCAGGTCCTATGCCAGATACAGAGAATTCATAAAATAATGACATAGTTGGGACCCCAAACTACATCTTAGTTTAATGGGGAGGTATGTGCTCTTTTTCTGTGCTCCCTTCTTCTAAACATTAAATACAGATTAATATAAATATGATTACAGGCATATAGCTTTGTCTACAGGTATTCACTAAATATTAAAGTAGTAATTTCAAGATTCTTTCATTTTATCTTGTAGTACTTTTTGTGCAGATACTATGTCCACAATGATCTTGACTTTTGAAATATGTTTCTCCGCGCTGGGCGTGTTACTGATGCCTCTTACGACCAACTGCTTTTTCCGAAACCCTAGGTTGCTGCCAAGAAATACCGTGACTTTGACATTCCAGCAGAATTCTCAGGAGTCTGGCGCTATCTCCACAATGCTTATGCCCGTGAAGAATTTGCCCACACGTGTCCCGAAGACAAAGAAATTGAAAATACCTATGCAAGTGTGGCTAAGCAGTAGTTAGAGCAGCTCTACCAAGAGAAAAAGCACTCTATATAACTTTTCTTATGAAAAAAAACCACACCACCACCATACCATGCTGAATTTTCTGTATCTGGCCACTGTGTATTTTAAAGGTCTTGATATTTTTGCTTTAATTTTCTTTATCTCCATGGCATAACTACTGCAATTCCTGTGTAACTACTGAAATGCTAAATGATAAGGGAAGCACCAAGATCTTTTGCTATTTGACTGAATTTCTAGAATGTATCATATGTAAGATCAACAGATGGCTAACGTTACAAATGACAGAAGTAGACGCACCATCTCAAACTGCTGCTTAGAAAAAAATCCACCGAAACCATTAAAACAATGTTATATTTTTGTTAGTCTAATATATGCCTGAGTTTATCTCTGATATGAGTAATAAAATCAGAGAATGAGCATATTAGAGAGGCAAATCCTAAAAGAATAATTTTTTTTTTAAATCAGCTCTAGGAAGATATCAAGACCAACTGGTCTTAGAATGGCATTCAACACCTAGAAATATCACTGCCTCGTAGTCAGAGATGAGACTACACCTTTCAGACTAGATGATATTGCTGTTAAATGAACAATATTCATTAGATAAAACATAATAATGTTTAAAAGATTGGAAGCAAATACATGGCAAAGATGCAAAATAAAACCTGATCTTTTTTAAAATTTTTTATACATATCTCCCCATTGCCCCCCCCTCCCTCCCAGGCACACCCCAACCCCCCAGTATCTATGTTCATTGTCAAACCTGATCTTTTATTCAATAGCAATAAAAAGGAAACCGAGAACTCTAACTTACCAAAGGTCTTGTTGCTGACCTTAAAAGGATAAGGCACACTTCCTTAGAGGATAGTCACACAGCTTTCTAGAGAATTCCAAGGGTTCCATTGCTATATATACTCGTTTATATGGTAAAATACAATCAAACCTCTCAAATCTGAAAACACAGGAGAAACAAAGTTCAGCCTCCAAAAAGGAAGGCACAGTCTTATCATAGGCTTTTGGGGAGCAGAGATAGGTAACATTTAAATGAGGCAATGTTTTAATAGGTTCAAAGAAAAGTAAGGCAACAAGTAAAGGCATAACAGTCCTGGGCACAGGAAGGGCTCCTGTCCTTGGAAACCAGAGTGAAGATGAATGTATATTGTGGTATCGCCTCTTTGCTGGAAAATCCCTGATGTGAGAAATTGCCTCTGAGCTAGATGGTGTGGTTGTGGCTTCTCTGAATAGCTCAGAGCATTCTATTCCCACCGGTATGATTTCAAAGAGTAAGGTTTTTTAAGATCTATGATTTTTTTAGTTAACTTTGACCCTGAAGCTCCATTTTATTGTACCATGGCTTTGATCTTTGCATTAAAATAATATCTTTTTTATTAAGTGTGTTGAGATGACATTGGTTAATAAGATTATATAGGTTTTCAACTGTACAGTTTTATGATACATGATCTTTATATTTCATGGTGTGCCCACCACTCAAAGTCAAATTATCACCATATATTTGGCTCCCTTTACCCTTTAGTACTCCCCACACCCTTTCCCTCTGGGTAACCACCATAGTATTGTCTATGTCTACGAGTTTCAGTTTTATATCCCACATATGAGTAAAATCATATGGTTCTTAGCTTTTCACGACTGACTTATTTCACTTAACATGATATTCTCAAGGTCCAGCCATGTTGTTGCAAATGGCAGTATTCCATCTTTTCTTATGGCTGAGTTGTATTTCATTGTATATATTACCACGTCTTCTTTATCCATCATCCATTGAAGGACATTGGTTGTCTCCATGTTTTGGCCACCATGAATAAAGCTGCAATGAATATAAGGATGCATATACCTTGCAGATAAAAGAACTGATGCAACTCAACACCAAACAAACAAACAATCCAATTAAAAAATGGTCTGAGACCTGAACAGACACTTCTCTCAAGAAGACATAAAAATGGCTAACAGAAAAAAAAATGAAAAAAATTTAAAAATTTAAAAATAGCTAACAGATATATATAAAGATGCTCAACTTCACTAGCTATTAAAGAAATGCAAATCAAAACTACAATGAGATACAACCTCATATCTGTTAGAATGGCTATTATCAACAAGACAAGTAATAACAAGTATTGGAGAGTTTGTGAAGAAAAAGGAACCCTCATTCACTGCTTGTGAGAATGTAAACTGGTACAGACACTATGGAAAACAATATGGCTGTTCCTGAAAAAACTAAGAATAGAGTTACCATATGACCCAGCAACCTCTCCTCTGGGAGTCTACCCAGAATTTTTTAAAGATCCATGATTTTAAAGAACAAGGCTTCATATATATATATATATATATATATACACATACATATATATATATATGTGTGTGTGTGTGTGTGTGTGTGTGTATTGAGCACATATTGAAATAATATTTAACATTCATCAATAGGTTTTTATGGATTACACCATACTTAAAATGCGTTCATGTCACTGCAAGCTCCAGCCTGTAAAAAGATGGGTAGCTATGACAATTGTAATCGAACTCTATAGGTACCAATTCAGCTCAGAATTATCCTCTTAGACAAAAGAATTATTATCTTCTTAGATATCTCATTACAATTTCATTCTGTAATTTCTTGACTACTTACGATGTTTAAATTATTATTTAGTTATTTAATCCTCCCAACAATTCTATGAAGTATGTGAACACACAATTTAGCCGCATGCCAAAGGAATAGTCCCTCTTTTCATAAAACACACAATTCAATAATGGAGACAGGTACTTAGATATGCAATTACAATGCATATATATTACGAAAAGAATAAGCATAAGGTTATATAACCGAAATGCATTCTTACATGTTCCCCCAGCCTGACCTCAAACAAGTTCCATTTGGTCATATAGCTTTTGCATAGCACACTCCCTGTGAAAATTCGGAGATGCATGTGTTTTTATGATCAGGTAAATATACATGTATTTTTCCAGCCTGGACAGATACAGTACTCTAAGATGGGGTTCTAGATAAGTCCAGTACCAGCAATCTCTTCTCTTACTGATGCAAATTACACAATATGGAAAGGGAAATTTTTAAATAGAAAAGGAAATTTTTTCTTATTAGGAAAGCATTACATGTTGGTGCAAAAACAGACAGTAGTGGAAGAGAGATTCATGAACCTCAGAGGGAAGGGGGGTGGGAAAAAAGAGATTAATCAGGGAACTTATATGCATATATGCATAGCCCATGGATACAGACAATAGTGTGGTGAAGGCCTGGAAGGGGTAGGTGCAGAGTGGAGGGGTTCAATGGGGGAAAAAGAAGGAATATCTATAATGCTCTCAACAATAAAGATAAATTTAAAAAAGAAAAATGTATGAAAAATTATCTGATAAGGTGGCATTTATAATCAATGGTGAAACACTAGAACACAATTCAGCCAAGTTCCCTGCCACTTTATAGCAAGAATTAGAGGCCTGGTGCACAAATTAGTGCACTGGTGGGGTTCTCAGCCTGGCCTGCACCCTCTCGCAATCCAGAACCCCTCAGGGGATGTCAGTCTGCTGGTTTCGGCCTGATCCCCCCAGGCCAGGCCGAGGGACCCCACCGGTGCACAAATCTGCACTGAGCCTCTAGTATGCATATAAGATTTTTGGTTATTTCCTTCCCAACCTCCTCCCTCCCCGCTTCCCTCTGAGATTCATCAGTCTGTTGCATGTTTCCATGCCTGTGCACTGAGCATCTGCCCCCCTAGTGGTCAGTGTGCATTATAGCTACTGGTTGAACAGTCAGTCAGTCACTTGGGCTTTTATATATACAGATGTCATTTTTCTTCCAATAACATGTTTCTCATTTCCAACTGAGTTCTCACCAGAACGGACTTTAACATTCACATTTCTAGGAACATTCAGTCTATTATTATTTTTGTGTTCTCTCAGAAGATGAAAGTTTTCTCTCTAGTGCTCCTCTTTGCTCTCTGAGCCTTCTCTAGAATTGCCTCTAACAGTGATACTTCTAGCATGTACCATAAAACTATTCCAGCCTCTATCCATTACTCACTTAAAAAGTATCTTCCACATATTTAGGTATTTGTTATGGTAGCATCCCATTTCTCAGTACCAAAATCTGTCTTAGTGTGCTCAGGGTGCCATAACAAAATACCATGAATTGGGTGGTTTAAATAACAGACATTTATTTCTCATGGTTATGGAGGCCATGAATCTGAGATCAGAATAAAAGCATGGTCAGGTTCCAACAAGAACTCTCTTTCTGGCATACAGACAGCTTCCTTTTTGCTGTGTACTCACATAAAAAAGGGAGAAAGAGAAATCCAGAGCTCTCTGTTGCCTCTTCTTATAAGGGTACTAATCCCATTGTGGGAGTTCCACCCTTATGCTGCCATCTAACCTTAATTATCTCCCAAAGGCCCCACCTCCATAAACATTCACATTGGAGGCTATGGTTTCAACATATGAATTTGGGAGTAGGGCCACACAATTCAGTGCATGGCAGTTAAAAACATCAGGGTGTCCTGCAATGTGTACATGTCCCACATCCTGTAGATCACCTCTACTCTTCCTAGGGCTCATTTTACTCCAAATTCTGCCAACTGTACCAAACTGTGGTGGGAAGAAACCCCACAGAATCATAATTTTTAAAAACAAGACATATTTATTTTTTTAAAAAGAAGGTAAGTGTGTACCAGTTAGTATCTGGGGATAGGCTCTCTTATATATAAGTTATGAGATCTGCTTTGTGATCAACAAGGGGTAGAAGGGCCTTGAGACATTCAGGTAAATGAAATTGTAAGTTGTGAACTCAGCAGAGTAAGGAATGGTGGATCTGATGTTTATAAGTTAGGAAATGTCTAAAAAGACTGTTAAATAAGATTTCCAAGCCAGCTGGTGTGGCTCAGTGAGTGAGCATTGATCTAGAAGCCAAGATGTTGCAGTTTAATTCCCAGTTGGGGCAAATGCCTGAGTTGCAGGCTTGATCCTCAGTGTGTGGTGTGCACAAGGTAGCCTATGGTTCTCTCTCATTGTTGTTGCTTCTATCTTTCTCTCCCTCTCTCTCTCTTCCCCACTCTAAAATTAATAAAAATTAAAAAAAATACTTCCAGATCACTAAAGACAATGGTGGCTGCCCCGGTCTGTGTCTCCCAATATTTCCTCCCAAAATAATCCTATATAATAAAAAGCTAACAGCCGAAACCGGTTTGGCTCAGTGGATAGAGCATCGGCCTGCAGACTGAAAGGTCCCAGGTTCGATTCTGGTCAAGGGCACGTACCTTGGCTGCGGGCACATTTCCAGTAGGGGGCGTGCAGGAGGCAGCTGATTGATGTCTCTCTCGCATCGATTTTTCTAGCTCTCTGTCCCTCTCCCTTCCTCTCTGTAAAAAATCAATAAAATATATATTTTTAAAAAATAAATAAATAATAAAAATAAAAAGCTAACATACAAATTGTCCCCTTGACCTGGAGTTTGACCAGGCTGCAAATTCATGCACTGGACCTCTAGTACATAATAAGAAAAACTTAAAAGGCATGAAAACCACATGGTAAACATAACTTGAAGATACAAAAATCCCCAAACCTCAAAATAATTCTAAGTTTATAAAATAAAAAAGAACCAAATCCCAGAAAGTAGTCTCTCACATTCATGCTACATCACAAACCTTTGTAGTGAGCAAGGGCAGGCTGAAAAAAAAGAAACACGGTAGGGAATAAGAGAGCTAGTCATGGGCCTAATGTTGATCTAAAATCATTGAAAGAAAGAATAAGTTCACTTCAAGTATGAAAATATTTTAAGTGCCCTTGTAGACCAGAGCACAGAGTACAGGGAAGTAACTTAAAAGTATGCACAATTTCAAGTACCAATCTTCAAAAGGCATGGGTTCTAGGGAATAAATAAAAGGCCAAGGAGAAGAAACGGCTTTTGTTAATTGGGTGTTGAAGGGAAAATGAAAGAAAAAGAGAACATTTAGGGTCCTACAAGAAAAAAAGAGAATCAAAAAGAATCAGAGAAACACAACTCCTCCCTTCACATACACACACATAATAATAATAATAATAATAATAATAATAATAATAATATCAACTCTGGACTTTGATACAATAGCAGAAGATGGTGTGCCTTTAAACTATAAATATTAGAAACCATCATGAATCCACAAAAAATTCTAGAAGACTCCTCAGTAAATGTATACAGAGTTATTACCAAAACATTTGAGACACCTCAACTGATAAAACATTCCATTTCAGAAAACAATTATGAAGCATAAAAAACTGCAAGATAGCATTCCAAACTAAATTAAATACATGCAAACAAGTATTTGGAGGTATGAAAAAATATCACCTCGATTCAGACTTTCCAAAGAATTAAGAAAAAAAAGAGAGAGAAAACTGAACTGTGAAAATAAATGGAATAAAAATGCAAAATTATAAGTAAACGTAAATTAAAAGGTTCCCAAGGGAAAGTAGACTCAAGAAAAATGAATGACATGCATTTAAAAATGCAGAAAAATAGCTGAAAAAAATAAAACAAAGTTAAAAGGACCAGGAAGAAATTGGTGAATTGAAAGAGAAGCAAAGAAAGAATGGCAGTTGTATAATTGCAATCATTGGGGAATGGTAAAAAACAACAACAATTAAACAGAAATAATATTTAAAAGTTTTAAACTATGATTCCCCATCCCTTCAAAACAAATTCCAAAATTAAATACCTCAGTCTACACATTGAAAGATTCCACAGGATTCCTCGGGAAATTAACCAAAATGATCAAATCCAAGACATAGCCTAATAATCTATTAAATATCAAAGATGATAAAAATATAGTCTCAAGGCCTCTAGGCAAAAAGATTAAATAACTATGTAGACAAATGAATTAATCTGAAATTAGGCTTTCCAAAAAACAACATACATACTGTGTATACACAGTCTTGTTGTAGTTAAGCCTTGATTGTTGTTGGTATCACTGGGAGGAATTGATCTCCAGGCCAATTGTCTGTGATGATCAGCTGTATCTATGATGGGGGAACTTCTATGCTGGTGACACCCTTCTGAGACAATACTTGCTTCAGTGGGACTTTGGTGTTCATTGAGTCTGCCCCTGAGTGTATCCTTATGCATCTGAGGAGTTGTAATCTGGATGGTCCTACTCTGACCCCTGGGTACACTGGCTCCTGGATCTCCAAGGAGGTTCGAATTTAGCCTCTGCCTGAGGCCACCCAGCAGGAGCTACAGAGAGATTTGCAGATTCCTCTTCTTTGTTTGGGTTTGGAGGTGCCCAGATGAAGCCCAGCTGTGAAGCAATACAAGCTGCTGTGGCATTTGGGCCTTCTTTTGGATGTTCTGGGTCTCTCTGACTCAGCTACAGTTGGATAGGTAAGTTTAGATGTCAAAGGACCAGGCCATTCATATACAAAAGCCTTTGTGCAGAGCTTGGATGGGGTGGAGTCTCAGGGCAGAGCAAACAGCAATGGCTTCCCATCAGCCCTGCCCTAAAAGGCCACCAGTCTCAGTGTCCCTTGATAATCACTGCAAGCACCTCTGAGAGAAAGCCGCCCTCAAGTTTTCCCCATATGAGTCTGGGTCCCCAGAGTCTCACCTGGAACTGGAGCTCAGAGCAGTCAGGAGCTTGTGTCTCACTCCGGATTGAGAAAGCCAGCCATGTACTCAGTTGCCAGCCCTCTCTGTGGATGCGCCTCCATGCCTCTGCCTTCTGCAGCTTCTCTGAGTCTCAGTGTGCTTTTTTCTTCCCTTCTAGTTGTAGAATTTCCACTTATCCAGTCTTCTTGTGGTTCTGGATGATGTCCATTTTGTCTTTTAGTTGTAGTTTTGAAATTGTTGTGCGAGGCGGCAAGTTCAGGTGTTTACCTATGCCGCCATTTGGTTTCTCTCCAAAATATTTTTTAAAAAGATGCAAATAAAAATGACAATGAGGAACCATCTCACACCTGTCAGAATTGCTATTATCAACAAATCAACAAACAACAAGTGTCAGTGAGGATGTGGAGAAAAAGGAACCCTGTACACTGCTGGTGGGAATGCAGACTGGTCCAGCCACTGTGGAGAACAGTATGGAGTTTCCTCCAAAAAAATTAAAAATGGAACTCCCATTTGACCCAGTGATCCCATTTCTAGGAATATATCCCAAGAAATCAGAAACATCAATCAGAAAGAGTATATGCACCCTTATGTTCATAGCACCACAGTTTATAATAGCTAAGATTTGGAAACAGCCTAAGTGCCCATGAGCAGATGAGTGGATTAGAAAACTGTGGTTCATCTTCACAATGAAATACTACGCTGGTGTAAAAAAAGAAAGAACTCTTACCATTGGAAACAGCATGGATGAACCTGGACAGCATTATGCTAAGCAAAATAAGCCAGTCAGAGAAGGATAAGTATTACATCATCTCACGCATTTGTGGAATATAATCAACAACATAAACTAATGAACAAAATTAGATCCAGAGACATAGAAACATCAAACAGACTGTCAAAACTCAGAGGGAAAGCAGAGGAGAGGAGGAGAGGGTAAGAGATCAACCAAAGGACTTGTATGCACGCATATAAGCATAACCAATGGACACAGACAGTAAAGGGGTGAGGGCATGTGCTGGGGGGTAGGAGCGAGCAGGGAGATGTCAATAGGGGGAGGGAGGAGACATATGTAATACTTTCAACAATAAAGAATTTAAATTAAAAGAAAAGAAATTTCTGTACCAATGTACTCATAAGTGATTTTACAAAGGTATAAGTACAATAGTTACGCAAGCATTACTGTTGAGGGAAGCTCTGTGATGGGTATAAGGGGACTCTCTATACAACTTTTGAAACTTCTTTTGTTTTTAAATATAGCTTTATTGCTTTCAGAGAGAAAGGGAGAGGGAGAGAGAGATAGAAACATCAATGATAAGACAGTATCATTGATTGACTGCCTCTTGCATGCCCCTTACTGGGTATTGAGCCCACAACCCAGGCATGTGCCCTTGACCAGAACCAAACCCAGGACCCTTCAGTCTGCAGGCTGATGCTCTACTCACTGAGCCAAACCAGCTAGGGTTTGAAACTTCTTTTGATTCTGTAATTACTTCAACAAAAGTTTTAAAAAAGTTTAAGTACAAAGGTAACCACTAGAAAAAAATAGAAACCTTTCTGAATGTAAAAATAAATAAGCAAGCAAGCAATTATAAAAAGCACATCTTGTAGTCAAAGAGTCATAAAATATCACAGAAGATACTATGACTAAATTGAGGCAAACATGTCAGTTATATCAATAAAGATTAATGGGTTTAATTTGTCTATTAAAATATTTTCAGTTTGACTCACAAAACAAGATCTAATCATATGCTATATGCAAGAGGCCATAGAAAACAAAATGATTCAGAAAAGCCAAAAATAAAAGAAGGGATAAAGATATACCGAGAAATAGAAACAATATGAAATCAGGGGTAGTGATTCTTATATCAGACAAAATAGAATTCAAGCCAAAAGCACTGAATGTGATCTTATTCATTACAAACTAATGAATAAGGTGTCAATGAAGTAATTACAAGAATTGATTATACGTTAGTTCACCAAAAAAGATTAGTAATTTAGCCCTAACCAGTTTGGCTCAGTGGATAGAGTGTCGACCTGTGGACTGAAAGTTCCCAGGTTCAATTCTGGCCAAGGGTATGTACCTTGGTTGTGGGCACATCCCCAGTAGGGGGTGTGCAGGAGGCGGCTGATTAGTGTTTCTCTCTCATCGATGTTTCTAACTCCCTCTCCTTTTCTCTCTGTAAAAAATCAATAATATATATATATATATTTTAAAAAAAGATTAGTAATTTATTAGAAGAGAACCAAGATTGTGGTATAGGTAGACACCTATACTCACCGCCTCCCACAACCACATCAAAATTACAACTAAAATACAGAACAACCATCACCCAGAACCCCCAGAAAGGTGGCTGAATGGAAGCCCTACAACTAGAGAAGTAAAGAAGAGAGCACGCTGAAACTGGTAGGAGGTATTTAGGCAAAGACCGGGCTGGTCTGGCACCCACCTGTGCCGCTCTTTTAATCAGGAGGAAGATGGCCTCTGTGAAGGCCAGCTGGAGGAGCAAGAGGTCCTAGCCCCTCACCAGATCCCAAGCCCAGGGTCCCAGAGCTGGGGAAAGGAGGTCCTATGAGCAGTAAGAACTATGGACTGTAAATACCAGTATAAATTGTGTAAGTCCCACAGTCTGAAGGCCCAAGAACCAGGAGCTTCAATGTCTGAAAAAAGGAAAAGATAGATGCCCCAACTCAAGAAGATAAAGGGAACTAGCCCTTCTTTTGCCCTTTTGTCTATTTGGGCCCTCAACTGATTAGATGATGCCCACCCACAATGGTAAAAGTGAATCTTCTTTATTACCCAGTCTGCCACTTCCAATGCTAATCTCTTCTGGAGATACCCTCACAGACACACTGAGAGATAATGTTTACCAGCTATTTTGGCATTCTTATTTGATTTGACACATAAAATAAACCATCACAAGTCCACTCCTTGTCAACTTGGCACTTATACAGATCTCTTTACATCATATTTAATCTCCAAATAAAGACAATGAACAAGGGCATAATTCCAACTAACATTATACAATTGTCCTTCACATAACCTAAAACACACTACAGTGGTACCTCGAGATACGAGTGCCCTAACATACGAGATTTTTGAGATACGAGCCATCGAGCAAATTATTTTTGCTTTGAAATACGAGCAACATTTGAGATAGGAGTAATCACGCAGATCGGATGGCTGCACACAACCCACCAGTTTACCACGACTCTAGCGTCTCATAGTTTCCCACGCCTCAAGGTTACAGAACGAATTAAACTCGTATCTCGAGGTACCACTGTAATCCCTTCCCCAGAAGAAGAGGTAAAGTTCTCGAGTGATGTTTACTCTTCCCCCTAATAACCTGTAACTTGAATAGTATGATGTAAACTTAACAATACTTAAGTACTAAGATATCAAGTCAACACACCATATTGTACATGATAAAGAAATAAAACAAACATATTTGCTCAATATATGTATATGTATGGAAACAAAATAAGAAATAGTCGTGATTACAAGTACATTCCTCATTTCTATAACTGGTCACATGGACTATTTATAACTACCTTCTTCTACTACCCATTCTGTATACTTTTTGGCCCTCAGTAAGCACCTCAGCTGGTTGTGATTCTTTACATGATGAGGTGACCTAAACCTTCATTCCTGAAAGGTCTGAGCCATTAGTAGTCCTATCTGAATTGGGTTGTTGCAGCTTTCCACTGATCTTAATCACAAGGCATGATAATACTAAGAAACAGCCTAAGAGCTCTCCTTTATTCTAGACACACTCTTCCATTCCTTCAGTGTGGAGTATTAGTCCAATTTCCCCTTGGTGGTCAGGCTCAATCACCCCTACCAACAAAATAACTCTCTTCTTTGCCTGCTTATTCATAGGCACAAGAAGCCCAAAGTGACCAGGTGGCAATTCAAAGGAATCACTGTTGTATCTCCTGGTGGAAGCTTTCCTTTCTCTGGATCTAAGATTGCCACAACCTGCAGGGTTAGGATTCAGGAGCTGAAGGAGGGGCTGACGCACAAATGAAAATTCTATACAAGAAATATGAATTTAGAAGTCATGGAGGGCCCATTGGAGACCTCTCTCTTAGAGAGGCACACTGAAACCTGGCCTTATCCGCTTTTTATTCAATTTTAGGTACACATCTTGCCCTCAGTAAAGCATAGCAAACAGGTAACAGACAAACCATCTCTAAGGTCAATAAAGATCAGTAAAGATTAGTAAGATCCAGTAAACATTTACTTTGAGGCTATGAGGTCAGAAAATTGCTTTGAGCCACCACTATCTCAACACAGCCCTGCTAATGCCCAAGGTCCATCAGCCTTCCGCATTCATATATATATATATATATATATATATATATATATATATATTATTGATTTTTCACAGAGAGGAAGGGAGAGAGATAGAAAGCTAGAAACATCGATGAGAGAGAGACATCGATCAGCTGCCTCCTGCACGCCCCCCACTGGGGATGTGCCCGCAACCAATGTACATGCCCCCGACCGGAATCGAACCTGGGACCCCCCAGTCCACAGGCCGATGCTCTATCCACTGAGCCAAACCGGTTTCGGCAACTTCCTTCCGCATTCCTTGGTGCACTCTTATGACATTATTGGGATAGCGGTGGCTTCCTGCATAAGACCTCCAGGCCAGAAGAGCATTGAGTTGAAGGGAGGGGAAGCAAACATTTTACTGGTGGCTCACTAGGAACAATAGTGAGTGGTCCACTCCCATTTCCTCCCCTTGATTCTTGGACCCATGAGTCCTGGCTATGTGAGAGAGAGGACCATAGATTGGACACCAGCTCAGAGCATATACATCCTTCTGGAGAACCTTGCCCCAGCCATGCAATGCATTGCCACCTATCTGGCACTGTAATTAAGTCTTCAGAAGGCCATTCCACCTTTCCATCAAGCCAGTGGCTACCATCACATGCTCGGACAACCAGCCAGCCTCCACATTGTCCTCATTTCCTCTTTTGCCCTCACATGTCACTTCTCTGTCCTTAGTTTCAGTAAAGAGGTAGAGACAAGTCACAACGTAGAGAAATGTGGAACAAAAAGGGGGACATGAAACTGTTCTGCTGACTCTGGGCCAACGTGGGTGAATTTCTCACAGGCTGGTCAAGAAGTCAGGGTTTTCACACTGTTTATGTCCCAGCCACTACTGCCACCACCAATCTCGGCCCAAGTCCTACCCTGCCACCTCCTCAGAATTCCTGGTACATGTGACTGCCCCATGAATGTCAGTCATGCTGCCCACTGCCTCTGTGTGGGCCTGGACCCGAATACCTGCATAGCTGACACCAGCCTATCTGCTTTCCTCACACACATGCTCTATTTTCCCATCTGACTTCACTTATATAACAAAAGCTCAAATATAAAATGATTAAGAATTTCAGCCCTAGCTGGTTTGTCTCTGTGGACAGAGCATCAGCCTGCACACCAAAAGATGTCAGGTTCGATTCTGGTCGAGGGCACGAACCTTGGTTACAGGCTCTTCCAACCAATAGATGCATTTCTCTCTCACATCGATGTTTCTCTCTGTCTTTCCCTCTCTCTTCCACTCTCCCCTAAAAATCAATGGAAAAATATTGTCGAGTACGGATTAAAAAAACAAAAAGAAAAGAATTTCAGACAGCAACAGCAGAGCATTGAACCACACACGAGGTGAGGGGGCTTCTGACTCCAGGGCCCCATGCAAAGGTTACACACAACATGAAGGAGACCAGCTCTGGTCACATCTAATGACATCTATGTACAGAAATTTGATTCATTGATACAGAGAACTTGTTTTTGTTTAGGTTATCTGTCTTTCTCTTAATAATTCTGCTTGATTTTCATTAGCTTGAATGCTTTGTCAGAGCTGAAAAGTAGATTCTTTCTACTTTTTTCCTTAATACAGGAAAAATAGTTTCATAAATTTTTAAAAGTTTTTAAAATTGCCCAGCTGGTGTGGCTCAGTGGTTGAGCGATGACCTATGAACCAGGAGGTCACGGTACAATTCCCAGTCAGGGCGCATGCCCGGATTGTGGGATGCATCCCCAGTGTGGGGTGTGCAAGAAGCAGCCATTCAATGATTCTCTCTCATCATTAATATTTCTATCTCTCTCTCCCCCTTTTCTTTCCTCTCTGAAATCAATCTATATATTTAAATAAAATATTATTGTGTCTAATTTAATTCTTCTAAAAGTTCTGTGATGTTAACATTATTTGCTTTTGATAAATGTGGAAATGCATTCTCACATAAATTGAGTGACTTTCTTAAGGCAACAGAAAGGAAGATTCAGAGCTGGGTTTGAATCCAAACCAATGTTTCTTTTTTTCTTTTGAAATTGTATTTTTTTGAATCATATATGAGTATTTATTCCAAATATATGGGAAAGCAGCAGGCCATCCACAAAAGTCTGCTGTGCATTTCCCTATAAGGCAGCTATTTATATGGGGTAGAAGGACAAAGATTATATGGAGAAGTATGCAAAAGGACTAAGATTGCGTATAATGGTTATAGTTTATAGGCAATGTGAGTTGGGTTTTTCAAAGGGCAGGGGCAACTGGGATGCCATTATTTTCTTTCTGAAACAAAGTTGTTAATCTTTCCATGATAATAGGCAGTTCTTGAATACTCCCATGTCCCAGCACCTTCCAACTCTCAGCCAGGTTAGAATGTGCTTTCTTTCTTTCTTTCTTTTTTAAGTTTTATGGGGGGTTTTTTTCTTTATTGATTAAGGTATTACATATGTGTCCTTATCCCCCCATTGCCCCCTCACATCCCCACTCATGCCCTCACCCCACCCCCGGTGTCTGTGTCCATTGGTTAGGCTTATATGCATGCATACTAGTCCTTTGGTTGATCTCTCCCTTTTACCCCCACCTTCCCCTACCTTTCCTCTGAGGTTTGACAGTCTGATCAATGCTTCTCTGTCTCTGGATCTGTTTTCGTTCATCAGTTTATGTTGTTCATTATATTCCATAAATGAATGAGATCATGAGGTATTTTTTCTTTCATTGACTGGCTTATTTCAGTTAGCATGAGGCTCTCCAGTTCCATCCATGTTGTTGCAAATGGTAAGAATTCCTTCTTTTTACCGCAGTGTAGTATTCCATTGTGTAGATGTACCATGCTTTTCTAATCCATTCATCTGCTGATGGGCACTTGTGCTACTATGAACATGGGGGTGCATATATCCTTTCTGATTGGTGTTTCTAGTTTCTTGGGATATATTCCTAGAAGTGGGATCACTGGGTCAAATGGGAGTTCCATTTTTAGTTTTTGAGGAAACTCCATACTGTTCTCCACAGTGGCTGCACCAGTCTGCATTCCCACCAGCAGTGCACGAGGGTTCCTTTTTCTCGGCATCCTGGCCAGCACTTGTCGTTTGTTGATTTGTTGATGATTGCCATTCTGACAGGTGTGTGATGGTACCACATTGTTTTGATTTGCATCTCTCAGATGATCAGTGACTTTGAGTATCTTTTCATATGTCTCTTGGCCTTCCTTCTGTCCTCTTTCAAAAAGTATCTATTTAGGTCCATTTCCCATTTTTTGATTGAGTTATTTTCCTTTTGTTAAGTTGTATGAGCTCCCTGTAAATGTTGGAGATTAAACCCTTATTGGTGATAACATTGGCAAATATGTTCTCCCATGCAGTGGGCTTTCTTGTTGTTTTATTGATGGTTTATTTTTTGTTTTGTTTTGTTTTGTTTTGGCTGTGCAAAAGCTTTTTATTTTGATGTAGTCCTATTTGTTTATTTTCTTCTTAGTTACCATTGCCCTAGGAGCAGTATTAATGAAGAAGTTCCTTCAGCATATGTCTGAGATTTTTCTGCCTGTGGATTCCTCTAATATTTTTATGGTTTCCATCTTATGTTTAAGTACTTTATCCATTTTCAGTTTATTTTGTGTGTATGGTGTAAGTTGGTGGTCTGGTTTCATTTTTTGCATGTATCTGCCCAATTTTCCCAACACCACATATTGAAGAGACTGTTTTGACTCCATTGTATGTTCTTGCCTCCTTTGTCAAAGATTAATTGAGCATAGTGGTTTTGGTCAATTTCTGAGTTCTCTATTGTATTCCATTGATCTATATGTCTGTTCTTGTGCCAGTGCCAGGAAGTTTTGAGAACAGAGACTTTGGTAGAATCAACATTATTAAAATGTCCATACTACCCAAAGCAATCTATAGATTCAATGCAATCTCCATTAAAATACCAATGCTATATTTCACAGACATAGAATGAACTCTCCAAAGATTCATCTGGAATAAATAAAATAAAATAAAATAAAATAAAATAAAATAAACCTGAATAGCTGCAGCAATCCTGAGAAAGAAGAACAAAGTAGGAGGGATCTCAATACTAGAATGTGCTTTCTAATCAGAACAGAACAATCACAGATAACAGAGCATGATTAATATTTCTGCCCCTAACATTCCCCACTGCTATTTTTATCACCTCATATTTATGATATTAGTTTTAGGTAAAAAGTCTCATCCCGCATCCCCTCGAACTGCTTTCAAGACACAAGTAACTCTATTTTTAAGTTTCTCCCTAATAATAAAGTGTACACGTATTAGTAAAACCCTGTGAGACCTCACCTTTGTTGGCCTCTCCAATTTCAGTTATTTCCATTCTGCCCCTCTCTTGCTGTGCTCTAGGAACATTGGTCTTTTTGCTGTTCATACTTTTTGCTGATCTTATTTCATGACATCACTATTTAATGTTCCTTCTACTTAAAAAACACCTCTTCAAAATCTGCACACTACCCACTCAATCTCATCATTCGGGTCTCAAGTGAAATGTCAACTCCTCAAAGATTTCTCCACAACTCCTAGCTATAGCCCAGGCCATATAACTATGTCTGGCATATACTAGGCACTGAAGGAATATTTACTTCCTAAAATACTGGTATCTTACCCAGCTGGAGTAGCCCAGTGGTTGTGGACTCATCTCCAGTAGGGGTGTGCAGTAGGCAGCTGGTTGATGATTTTCTCTTATCATTGATGTTTCTATCTCTTGCCCTCTCCCTTCCTCTCTGAAATCAATAAAAATATACTTAAATAAATAAATAAATCTTATCTAATAAAAGAGTAATATGCAAATTGACCATCACTCCAAGACACAAGATGGCTGCCCCCATGTGGATACAAGATGGCCACCACAAGATGGCTGGCAGGGGAGTGCAGTTGCAGGCAGTTGTGGGTGGCCAGGCCTGCAGGGGAGGACAGTTGGCAGGGGTAGGGGGAGGGCAGGTCTGCAGTAGAGGACAGTTCAAGGGAACCCAGGCCTGCAGGGGAGGGCAGTTGCAGGGAACCAAGCCTGCAGAGAAGAGCAGTTGTGTGAGGACCAGGACAGCAGGGGAGGGCAGTTGTGGGGGACCAGGCCTGTAGGGGAGGCCAGTTTGAGGAACCAGGCCTGCAGGGGAGGGCAGTTTGGGGCAATCAGGCCAGCAGGGAGGACACTTAGGTGTGACTGGGCCAGCAGAGAAGCACAGTTGGGGGGGACTAGGCCTACAGGGGAGGGCAGTTGAGGGGGACCAGGCCTGCAGGGAAGGGCAGTTGAGGGGGACCAGGACAGCAGTGGAGGGCAATTAAGGGCAATTGGGCTGGCAGGGGTGCAGTTAGGTGTTGATTAGGCTAGCAGTGGAGTGGTTAGGGGGTGATCAGGTTGGCAGGCAGAAGCAGTTAGGGGCAATCAGGCAGAGGTAGGCAAGCGGTTGGGAGCCAGCAGTCCTGGATTGTGAGAGAGATGTCTAACTGCCCATTTAGGCCCAGGATCAGGCCTAAACGAGTGGTCAGACATCCCTCAAGGGGTCCCAGATTGGAGAGGTTGCAGGCTGGGCTGAGGGACACTCCCTATCCCCTCCACCCCCCATGCACGAATTTCATGCACCAGACCTCTAGTAAATAAATAAAATACTGGTATCTTAAAGTGCCATTACACACACACACACACACACACACACACACACTCAGAGAGCACATTAATTAATCTTCTATTAAGTATGTGAGTTTTTTGTAGTCACTCCATAGAAAATCAATAGTTTATTAACTCACATAATGAGGCTTTCTTAGAATAGCAGGATCAAGGCTGGTTTGAGAGAGTTGGGAAAGGAGACTGACTTGGGCTTTATGGTAGTTAAGAGCTGGCCCTGGGGTGAGGGTTGCTTTGAATTGGGGCTACTGTGGTTCAACATTCTGTCAGAGTTCTTTATCCACTTGCCCAGATGTGGGGCAGAAGATAGGAAAAGAGTAGGGCCTCACAACTGTCAACGGTCCAACAACAACCATGGAGTCCAACTTGTTATTACACACTACCCCACTCTCTCTCAAATCAGATATCTCCCCATCTGAGTTCTGGTAATCTAAACCCTGATGTCACCCTTCTTTTTTTCTTCCAACATCCCCTTCCACAGAAACAACAAGGTTTTTTCTTCCTTGCCTATATGTTAAAGTGCCAAGGAGGGAAATCTTTCTTCAGTGCTCAGTCATGACCCGATCCTTATACCCAATGTTTGTGTAACTGTTGACCTGCCAGTCCGATCCACAGCTCTGCTGGACGCTATCTTCCTCTCTTCTCACAAACCTGCCCCTTCTTATTCTCCCTTCCTCCCTACCATCAGATAATCCATGTGAAAACACACACACACAGGCAGATAATTTTCAAAACTTGTTGACTTTATTTTCACCATCAATGTAGCATTTTGGGATATGATTTAGTCTCTATGGGCTGCCTGTTTCTACAGAGCCTCCATTGAAGACATGAGGATAGTTGTAGCTCTCTGCACTCTACCACACATAGGGCATTACACCAGCGGAATCTGAATCCCTAAGAATCAGGAAAGCTGCTGGTGTAACTCCCAGTCCAAAGGCAGAAGATGAGATGAGATGTCCCACGTCCATCAGTGAGGCAGGAAAAGAGATGAACTTCTCTTTCTTCATTTTGTTCTATCTAGTCTCTCAACAGTTTCTATAATAGCCACTCACAAAGGGGAGGGCAATATACTTTACTGAGTCTCCATATCCAAATGCTAATCTCATCTTGAAACATCCTCACAGACATACCCAGATAGAATGTTTAGTCTGGGCACCCCGTGTCCAGTCCAGTTGACAAAGAGTTAGCCATCACAAGTTGAGTTACACATCACAAGGTGTCACAACAAGTTGACCCCTTATTAACCTGACACCCATACACATCTCCTTAAATAATACTTAACCTCAAATGGAGATAATAACTAGGTCATTATTCCACCTAACATGATACAACTATCATGGATCAAGTTGAAAATGAACTAACACGTTCTCCAGAAGAGGAGTTAACGCCCTTAAGAAATATTACAGAAATAAAAATTAACACAAAACTGATATCATTTTTCACCCTCTCTCATATGTTGCTGGCAGAACTGCAAACTAATATAGTACAGTGGTACCTCGAGATACGAGTTTAATTCATTCCGTAACCTTGAGGCGTGGGAAACTATGAGAAGCTCGAGTCGCGATAAACTGGTGGGTCGTGTGCAGCCGGCCGAGCCACGTGATTACTCCTATCTCAACTGTTGCTAGTATTTCAAAGCAAAAATCCCTCGCTCAACGGTTCGTATCTCAAAAATCTCATGTTAGGGCACTCGTATCTCGAGGTACCACTGTACTTGTAAAGGGTCATTTGACAGTATTGTTACATATGTACTTACATTTTGACTCAACACTCCCATTTTTCTGAATTTACCTCAAGATTTACTTCTAACAATATAAAAACATACATATTTGGGGGGGGGGCTGGGAAATGGTGGAATAGAGGGACGTGTCCTGAGCCTTGTCCCTGAGCAGACAGAAAGAACAGCTGAGGGTCGTACTGGGAGAGTTTGTTGGCGAGTTAAGAGACAGTTGTTCTCCAGGAGAAGGTGGGGGACTGCTGGACGGGGCTCCCCTGACCAGGCAGCCCCCACTGCTGCTGGGTTTTTTCTCCCAGAGCCACCAGCTCAGACGCAGAGACTGCGCCATCTTGAAGGGGAAAGTGGATGTTTACGGAAGCCTGAAAATCTACAGCTGCAGCACCCACCGAACAGCTGCGAGCCCCAGAACACTGGTCCCCAGTTTGCGGAGCAGCGGTTCTCAACTTGTGGGTCGTGGAACCGCTAGCAGGTTCACCTAAGACCATCAGAAAACACAGATATTTACATTACGATTCATTAACAGTAGCAAATTACAGTTATGAAGTAGCAATGAAAATAATTTTATGGTTGGGGGTCACCACAACATGAAGAACTATATTAAAGGGTCGCGGCATTAGAAAGGTTGAGAACCACTGCGAGAAACAATTCATTATATTGAAAACTGGTGAATACAGGGAAAGAATCAAGCACATTTCTTGTTTTATGTATAATTATATAATAATAATAATAATAATAATCACCTTTATACAGAGATATAGAAAGAGTCCAGCTAATAAGAATGATACAATATAAATGTAACAATTTTGTAAGCCTTCATGAAATAATGGATCTGAGAAAAGATTATTAGTATCTTTAGCTGAGCTTCTAACATCACAAAAAAGGGACCTTATTGGGTCCAGATCGAAGTACCCAAGACCACATGCCAAATAATCAAACATAAATCTCTCAAACCCTATATTTAAATATCAGGTTAACAGAAATGCAAGGAAGAGCAGAATATGTTAAACAATACCTTAGGGATGCAAGAAGCAAATTCCAGACCATGGATAATTCTACAGGGCAACAAAGACCGAATTTCTTGAACAAATGAATTGCAAAGGGAAAAAAGGATAGGTGGTGCAATTATATATTAAAAGAGACTTTAGAGTCATACCACCTACTAGCAGTGTACGGACTTTGAGTAGTGATTCAGACAAACTAAAAGAAATTTGAGCCTCCAACCAACCTCCAATCTCTTTTCTAGTCATCACCTTAGGAACCATCCTCAGCCTCTTGAGACCAGTCAACACCATTTTTGACCTTAACTCCTTATTGCCAAACAACCAGGAGCTCCCAAATTCGTCAGGATCATTCCACTGAAGTGGAGGCTGCCATCCACTGCCTGGCCAACCTGTATCTGCGGGCCTTCCACACCTACCTCTCTCTGGGCCTCTATTTCCACGGTGAACATGTGGTTCTGGAGGGCGTGGACCACTTCTTCCTGGAGTTAGCTGAGAAACCCAGCGCGATGGCCGCATTCTCTCCAGAACGTGCTGAAGCCTCCCCAAGATGAGTGGGCAAAACTCAGGATGCCATGGAAGGGAGCCTGAACCAGGCCCTTTTGGACCTGCAGCCCTGGTTCTACCCACACAGACAGCTTTGTAACTTCCTGCAGAACCACTTCCTGGGTAAGCAGCTGAAGCTCATCAAGAAGATGGGCTACACTTGAGCCACCTCCACAGCCTGGCCACCCCAAGCTAGGTTGGGTGAGTATCTCTTTAAAAAGCACGACTCTGAGCCTTCGGAGCCCAGAGGCCTTTAAGGGGCTTCTCTGCATCCCATGGTGCCTGGCTCTTGCCTGAGCATCCCCCTGCAACCCCCCAGGCATTCTTTTAACCACCCTGTAGCCCTCCCCCATGCATTGGACCAATGGAAACAATAAAGCTTTCTACAAAAAGCTTTAACAAAAAGGAAACACAAATAAACAAACGAAAAAGACAAGGACAATAAAAGAAAACTATAGACCAATAAATATTATGAATATGACTGTAGAAACTACTAGCAAACCAAATCCAAAAACATATTTTTAAAATTATACACCCGTGGGTCTCAACCTTTTTTAATGCTGTGACCTTTTAATACAGTTCCTCATGTTGTGGTGACCCCCAATCTTAAAATTATTTTCGTTGCTACTTCATAACTGTAATTTTGCTACTGTTAATGAATCATAATGTAAATATCTGTTTTCCGATGGTCTTAGGCGACCTTGCTAGGAATTTTCAACCTGTGGGTCGCGACCCACAAGTTGAGAACCACTGCTGTAGAGCCTATACACCATGATCAAGTAGGATTTACATCAGGGATACAAGGTTAACTCAACATTCAAAAATCAATTGATGTAATATATCATGTCAAGAGAGTAAAAACAAAAATCATATGATCATCTGAACAAATGCAGGAGACCCATTTGACTAAATCATTAGGAATACACTCAAAAGCTATTAGGGCTAATAAATGAGTTTAGCAAATTGGAACATATAAATCAATATAAAAATCAATTGTATTTTATACACTTGCAATGAACAATCCAAAAATAAAATTAAGAAAAAAAATCCACAAATATATGACTGCTTTAGGTTCACTGCATGTTAAGCAATTTTACCGTGAGATGAACTACCAATAGAAATTTTAGTTAATATTTTAGGAACAGCTTTTTGTCCAGTACGATTAAATGTTAAAGTTATCAAGATTGCATTTAAAAATTTACAAAAGCCTCCATTAATCAAAAGAGAGGGGATAGTAGGGTAATATCATGTAAGAAAAAAATGTCCCGTAAGTAAATTATATCTAGAAAATGTTTACTTTAGAAAATTACTTTCATTTGTAATGCTAACAGCAAGACACCCATGAAAAACACACTTGGTGGAAAAATAAGCCAAGGAAAATTGTTTGGGCAAAAATAAAAAGTCAATTTTATAGAAAAAAATCCTTTATTAACTTTTGGTCAAGAATATGTTTATATACTTTCAGAAAACAACTCCAAGACCAGGTGGACTCCTGCAACAGAAAGGAACTGACAGGTCTGCTCCAACCACAAGGACAAGAGGAGAAACAGTCCAGAAATGGAAGACGCTGACTACACCTTGCCATGCGAGCAGTCAGCAGCTGTGTGTCGCTACAGGATGCCCAGGACCAAACCAGAGAGGGTCGGACCAGCATTGCCACCATTTGTCCACCATCCAGATACCATTGCTGACATGTACACATAAGGAACTGTTTAACATTGAAACTGGGACTCAGAAATGATGGTCATTGAAAATGGGACTCAAACATTTTTTGTTCTTATAGGGATATTTCTAGTCTGCAGAGGCAAGATTTTTTAAAGAAAATAATCAGGGGGAAAAATAGATACAGAGGAAAAAGAACATTGAACAAACTGTCATACTACAACAGGAAGGAAGGGGAGGTTTGGGGGGCGGGGGGGCTGTAAGAGATCAACCCAAGGACTTGTATGCATTTGTATAAGCATAACCAATGGATACAAGACACTGGGGGTGGGGGGGAAGCAGGTGAGGGCATGTACTGGGGGTAGGGGAAGCTGGAGGAGATCAATGGGGGAAAAAACGGAGACTATTTGTAATACTTAAAACAATAAAAAATTAAAAATTAAAAAAACAAAGTTATGAACTTAAAAAAAAACTATTCCAAAAAATTTTAATGCTTTAATATTAGAAAAAAATAATCATATTCACAATAGCATCAAAAATAATAAAATACTTAAGAATAACTTGGCCAAAGGAGTATAAAAGTTGTAAATTAAAAACTACAAAACATTATTGAAAGAAATTTTAAAAGATCTAAATACATAGAAAGATTTCCAATGTTCAAGGCTTGGAAGACTTAATTTTGTTGGGACTCCAGAGTCCCCAAATTGATCTACAGATTCAATGAAATCCCAATCAATATCCCAGCTGCCTTAGTTACAGAAATTGACAAGTTGGTTTTTAAATTCATATAAAATTGGAAGGGGTCCTAAATAGCCAAAACCATCTTGGAAAATAACACAACAGGAGGACTCACGTTTCTTAATTTCAAAACTTACTACAAAGCTCTAACACTCAAGATAATGTGGTACTGGCATGAGACTGCACATATAGACGAATAAAATTCATACTGAGAGTCCAGTTATAAACCCAGAGTCTATGATCAGTAGATTTGCAACAAACTTTGTACTTCAAAGGATACCCTCAATAAAGTGCAAAAACACACACACAAAGAATGGGACAAACTACTTACAAATCATATATCTCATAAGGGACATACACCTAAAAATATATGAAGAACTCTTACAACTCTATACTAAAAAGAGAAGTAATACAGTTAAAAGGGGCAAACAATCTGAGCCTCCCTTTCTCCAAGGAAGATATATGAATGGTCAATAAGAATGTGGCCGAAACCGGTTTGACTCCGTGGATAGAGCATCGGCCTGCGGACTGAAAGGTCCCGGGTTCGATTTCGGTCAGGGGCATGTACCTTGCTTGCGGGCACATCTCCAGTGTGGGGCTTGCAGGAGGTGGCTGATCGATGTTTCTCTCTCATCGATGTTTCTGACTTTCTATCTCTCTCTCTTCCTCTCTGTAAAAAAAATCAATAAAATAAAAAAAGAATGTGGAAATATTCACATTATCCTTAGTCATCAGGGAAATTCAAATCAAAACCACAACGAGATACCACTTCACATCCACTAGGATTTTTAGAATCAAAGAGTCTGAAAATACAAAGTGTTAAGAGAAGATACAGAGAAATCGAAAACCTCAGACACTGCTGATATCAGAATGTAAATGGCGCAGCCACTGTGAAAAGCAGTCTGCCATTTCCTCAAAGGATTCCACCTGGAGTTATCATAGGACTAAGGAATTCCACTCGGAGGTTTCAACTCAAAAGAGTTCAGAGCACATGTTCAAACAAAGACTTGTACACAAATATTCAGAATAGCCACACGTTAGAAACAACCCAAATGTCCAGAATCCTGATGACTGGATAAATAAAATGTCTATCTACACAATAAATATTACTCAACCATGAAAAAGGAATAAAGTACTGATTCGTGCTACAATGTGGACAAACTCTGAAAACATCACCGTACTAGTAGGAGAAGCAAATTGTATGACGCCAATTTTATCAAATGTCCAGAATGGGGAAATGTAGAGAGACAGAAAGGACATTAGTGGTTGCCTAGAAGGGAAAGAGGATGTTGGCTAAAAGGTAGGAGTTTTTTGCCGAGACCAGTTTTGCTCAGTGGGTAGAGCGGTGGCCTGCAGACTGAAAGATCCCAGGTTCGATTCCGGTCAAGGGCATGTATCTTGGTTGCGGGCACATCTCCACTGTGGGGCATGCAGGAGGCAGCTGATCGATGTCTCTCTCTCATCGATGTTTCTGGCTTTCTGTCGCTCTCCCTTTCTCTCTGTAAAAAATCAATAAAATATATATTTTTTTAAAAAGGTAGGAGCTTCTTTTTGAGTGATTAAAATATTTTAGATTTGTGGTGATGGCCGCACAACTCCATGACTGCACTAAAATTATTAAATTGGCCCTAGCCAGTTTGGCTCAGTGAATTGTTTCAGTCTGCGGACTGAAGGGTCCCAGGTTCGATTCTGGCCAAGGGCATATGCCCAGATTGCGGGCTCAATCCCCAGTAGGGGATGTGCAGGAGGCAGCTGATCAGTGATTCTCTCTCATCATTGATGTTTCTAGCTCTCTCTGCCTCTCCCTTCCTCTCTGAAATCAATAAAGATATATTTAAAAAAATAAAATTATTAAATTGTGCACTTTGAGTGAGTGAATTATATGACATGTGGATTATGTATCACTAAAACTGGGTGGTGTTTTGTTTGTTTGTTTTTTCAAACAAAAAATGAGTGAAGCCATTATAAAAGACTACATAGAAAAAATACATGTGAGATGAAGAAGCAATCCCCAGAACAGTAAATACAATGGTCAATGCACCAGACATGGTGTTCACCTCATTCGCAGTCAGAGAAATATAAAATAAAGCAGACACCTTTTCATTTAACTACAGCAGATTGGAAAGAATCATCAGAGAATATAACATACCATGCTTGAAAGAATGCAAACAAATGGTCTTTTCACAAATTGCTGGCTAGAACTTATTTTTTTAAATTTTTTTTATTAATGTATTACATGTATATATATATATTGCCATTAACCACCCCCTCCCAGGCATACCCCAATCCCCCAGTATCTTGTGTTCATTGGTTATGCTTATATGCATGCACACACGTCCTTCGGTTGATCTCTTATCTACCCCACCTCTCCCCAACCTTCCTGCTGTAATTTGACAGTCTGTTTGATGCTTTACTGCCTCTGTATCTATCCTTTTGTTTATCAGTTTATAATGTTCTGATTAGAATTTAAATTGGTCAATATTTCTGCAAACTACATACAATGCCCATATCCATTACACTTAAAATACCCATATCCTTTGACTTCCTAAGCCGTGCTGTAAGTCTGATGGAAATAATGTATGTGTGACTGTATGTAAGAGCATTTGGAATGGCAAAAGGAAGATTGGTTGGAAATGGAGAGATGTCTATGATTTGTTGTAGTTGTTGTTCATTTATGCTACAATGCTACCAGCGAGGGTCAGGTCTATTTTGATCCAATTCTTGTAAAATCAAAAAGCAATACATGTACTAGTATATATGTATACACATATTTTTGTTTTTTAAAATACCTTTTTATTGATTTCAGAGAGGAAGGGAGTGGGAGAGACAGAAACATCAGTGATGAGAGAGAATCATTGACCGGCTGCCTCCTGCATGCCCTACACTGGGGATCGAACTCACAACCCTGGCATGTGCCCTTGACCGCAATGGAACCCAGGACCCTTCATTGCACAGGCGGATGCTCTATCAATTGAGCCATATCAGCTAGGGCCACATATATCATATATGTGTATATGTGTGTGTATACATACACATATATATATTTATACATACATTTATATGTACATATATATTTTCAAGGCAATCCATGTGGAAGAATACATGCCAAGCTGTTAATATCTTGGGGAGAAAGGGGCGCAGATAATTATGCACTTTCATTCTTGTGTACATTTTTGCATTGCTGCCTAGTTTTCAGGAACGGTACTACTTTTGCAATTGGACAGGTAACACTTTAAATTAAGAACGGGGGTGGGTGGAGGAACTAGAGAAGGGACCCCAGCGGTTTGGGGCCATTTCTGGGTGCGCTCCTTTTCCAGACAGTGCGGCGGCAGGCGTCGCGTCTATGCGGGGGATTACAGTAACCCGGTTGTCAGTGATGAGTCAGAGTGCGTGGTGCTGATGCTGCTGCCATTTCATCACCTCTGCGAGCGCAGCATCCATCCCTCCGCTCTCCCAGCGCCTGGGCCTACCTCGCCTCGGGCTCCCAGTCAAGTGATGTGCTCGCAGCCCCTCTAGATCCCGGACCGAGCCGCACTCTCGGGAGGGGGGCCTCGGCGGGACGCCCCCTCTCGCCGCTCAGGGCCAGGGCTAAGGAGACCTGCGGAGCCCAGCCATGGAGGCCATCTGGCTGTACCAGTTCCGGCTCATTGTCATCGGGGATTCCACGGTGGGCAAGTCCTGTCTGATCCGCCGCTTCACCGAGGGCCGCTTTGCCCAGGTTTCGGACCCCACCGTGGGGGTGGATTTTTTCTCGCGGCTGGTGGAGATCGAGCCGGGAAAACGCATCAAGCTCCAGATCTGGGATACCGCGGGTCAAGAGAGGTTCAGGTGGGAGCGCAGCCGGGCCCTGCGAGCAGGGGGAGGGCCTTGGGAGCTGGCAAAGCCCCTGGGGATCGAGGACTTCCTGGTCCCGGTCGCGCCCGCCCCCCCCCCCCCCCGTAGAGAGACCCCCGAAGGTCTGGGGGGCTTCGGAGGAAGCCCACCTCCAGCTAGCTGGGTGCTCCCTGCGGGGACAGAAGCGCCCTGGCGGGGAAGGCCGGTCAATAACCTGTATTGCTGGCACAGCATCTCTCCCAACCTGCCCCCCACCCCATAGCTAAGCAATCAGCTGGAATTGATCACTGCAATTCATCAATCTCCGTCCCTGTGCTGCATACTTTTTCACATGTCCCCAGGTCATCCCAACATGCATAGGCAGGTATATACAGATGACCCCGAGATAGACATAGGTGCAGAGATAGATGCATTGTGTTACATGTGTAGATACAGATGTAGACATACATGCATTTTAGATATACACGTATATATGGACGTCAGGTGCTGAACGATTGATCCCCTCTTGCAAGCAGCCCACATTGGGTAATCACCCGCTCCATGCCAGATTCAGGCTGGT
Organism: Lasiurus cinereus; assembly: GCA_011751065.1. NCBI lineage: Eukaryota > Metazoa > Chordata > Mammalia > Chiroptera > Vespertilionidae > Lasiurus > Lasiurus cinereus. The sequence continues at coordinate 646,275 of JAAGEH010000273.1, read as the reverse complement.
TTCTGAGGAAACTTACACCAGGGGAGGGCATGTAAACAAAACAGGCCCTTCCCTCCTCCAACCTCGCGAGGGGATGGGGACAGACACTCAGTCGTTACACAATGAAGAATCTTGTTGACATTTGTAGGCTCGCTCCCTACTAGAACTCTTAGCACACCGTGAGTAATCAATGAACAGGTTTGATTTTTCTCGTACAAACCTGTGTGTTTTCCTTTGGCGTGGGTAGCATTTGCAATTCCAGAGGGAGGGCAGGCTACCTGGAGGTGATGAGACTTGATGAAATCAGACAGAAATAAGCCAGGGAGAGGAAACGGCAATGTGTCATTATAGACAGAAGCGGCAGAGAGCAAATGTACACGGAAAACTTGGAGAGAGCCACTGGAGCTGAAGTCGTACAGATGGTCACCGACTAGATCAAAAGGTCTCAGTCACCCGTGTTTCTGATCATGGATTCATTTATGTCTTGAACACTAGTTGAGCAGAGAAGACGCTGGGGAGGTAGTTGAAGAACGGATAGGGAGAAGAGGTTCACTACTAACTGAAGTCGTCTCCAGCTCCCCACTTCCACAAACAACACGGGCGAGCACCCTGCCCAGGTTCGCTTTGAACTTGAGAATGCACTTCTCATCCTGTCCGTGAAGGAAGGTGTCTTTTTATATTGATGGGAGCATCTGGATGAAGAGCCTTTTCATACCCACTGCTTGCTAGCATTGGGTGATAGTGATTTGTAAAGGTTCTTTTTTTAGATTAGGGATATCATCCTGTTCTAGCACGCACACGGTGAGGTATTTGCCCAGCTGGTCATTTGCCTTTGAACTTCGTTCAAAAAAAAGTGTTGATGTACAGAAGGTGTTCCTTTTTGTGCATCCTTATGGTGTGCTTGGATAGGGATTTGTTGCTTTCTAAGTACTAGCGTAATTATGTATTTTAGAGTTTTGAAGGGATCTACAGCTTGCTTATTGAATTTTTGGGGCCAAGCTGTTCACACATCAAAACCTTTGGTCATGTATCCATGAGTCTTCGAACATAAGGGGATTCGAATGTTTTCATTCCCTAGGGCTGATTTGCCTGGTGCTAGAGACTTGAACTCATTTGTCATCATCTAGTTCGGACTTGAATCTTCTGGACAATGTTCTGTTCCCATTGGGCCATCTGCCCTAAGCCTTTAAGTGGCAAACATGAGTGGCTCATTTTGTCTTCTTCATCCAACAAGACAGAAAACCTAAAAATAGACGTAGATCAAAAATCACAGTAGTCTAAACTTTAGACTCTAAAGCAAGGGAGGGAAACGTCTGGCCCGTGAGCCTTGTAAGTCCCAAGAAATCCTTTGGTCTGGCACTGCCAAGGCATGAGGGGTGAGTTCATGAAATGTTTGACCAACTACAACAGGCTCCTTTTGAAGTTGATCATTTTGGATGGCCCGCCAATGATGTGATAAATATCCCAATGGCCCTTGGCAGGAAAAAGGGTCCCCACCCCTGGTCTAAAGCAAGTCATAGAAGCAAATAATCTATACCCTCTAGTAAGCTCTAAAATGCTCTAAGCAAAGGCGTATAATGTATATTGATAACGAAGCTCCTCTAATCAAGAAGTTTCAAAGATGAGGTTTCTTCTGTTTAAGAAGTACAGCAAATATATCCTAATTGCAATGCTCTAAATAAATCATGTCATTTGAAAGGGAAGCTTTGGCGATTTATGTGGTTTTTCCCAACTAGTGCCTTCTTATTCAGTCTCTGAAATGTGCCAGGAAGCGTGGCTGATAGGCACTTTGCTCGAGCACTCTACAGACCGTCTCTCTCGCTCCTATTCCTAACGGCCTGGCAAATAAAAACAAAGTTGTGTTTCTCTTCACAGAAGAGACTGAAGACCCCTGTTTGATTAAAATAATAATAATAACAATAGAAGGACCCTAGCCGGTTTGGCTCAGCGGATAGAGTGTCAGCCTTCAGATTGAAAGGTCCCAGGTTTGATTCCAGCCAAGGGCATATATGCCTGGGTTTGGAGTTCGATCCCCAGTGGAGGGCATGCAAGAGGCAGCCAATGATTCTCTCTCATCATTGATGTTTCTATCTCTCTCTCTCCCCCTCTCTCTTCCTCTCTGAAATAGAAATGTATTTTAAAAATAATAATAATAATAGATTGCTTCTTGGCCTTTTGGCTAAGATCAAGTGTAAAAATAATAATAATAGAATGATAGAAAGACAAATGTGGTAATGATAAATGAGGAGAGAATGGAGTGTATTGCAATATACCTATATATTTATGAACACTTTTCTGTCAACTACCATCAACTTATTTTTTTAATCCTCACCTAAGGATATTTTTCAATTATTTTTTTTAAAGAGACAGGAGGAGAGAAGAGAGAGAGAGGAACATTGATGTAAGAGAGACACAGCGATTGGTTGCCTCTCGCAAGTGTCCCAATTGGGGCCGGCCCTTGCAACTCAGGTACATGTCCTTGACCAGGAATTGAACCCAAGACCCTTCAGTCCTCGGGCCAATGCTCTAGCACTGCTCCAAACTGGCTAGATAATAAATTCATTTTTAATAATTCTGTTTCAACTACTAGAATTTATAATGAGCTCTCCAGGTCACAGAATACTTTGGCATCCATTATTTTATTTTGCCTCATGATAATCTGTGACTTACCTTATTTGGCAGAAGAGGAAGTCTCATTTGGTTATTCAGATGTGGGGGTGAGAGAGTTAGCTGTGGTTCTATCTGAATGGAGGGGAAATGCTTATAAGCCATGAGCATTCATTTCTAGAAGATGTCAACTCAAAATTTTGCCCAATTAAAAATTCACACATCATCATTATTATTATTATTGAATTACATTTGTAGTCTGTTGCTCAAAAATAAAATTATTTTTACTAAACTGTGCCAGTAACCAGAAACATTAGAATATACTGAGTTCATTGAAATACAAGATTTTGGCCCTGGCCGGTTTGGCTCAGTGAATAGAGCATCAGCCTGTGGACTGAAGGGTCCTGGATTTGATTCTGGTCACGGGCATGTACCTCAGTTGCAGGCTCAATACCCATCCCTGGTCTGTACAGGTGTGGGAGACAACCAATCGATGCATCACTCTCACATCGATGTTTCTCTCTGTGTGTCTCTCTCCCTCACTTCCACTCTCCCTAAAAATCAATAGAAAAAATATCCTCAAGTGAGGATTAACAACAACAAAAAATATAAAAGAAATACAGGATTTGGGGCGTGGCCTTCATCCTTTACTTTTTTTCTTTTGTTTTAGATCCATCACTCGAGCCTACTACAGGAACTCAGTAGGTGGTCTTCTCTTATTTGACATTACCAACCGCAGGTCCTTCCAGAATGTCCATGAGTGGTTAGAAGAGACCAAAGTACACGTGCAGCCCTACCAAATTGTATTTGTTCTGGTGGGTCACAAGTGTGACCTGGATACACAGAGGCAAGTGACTCGCCATGAAGCAGAGAAACTGGCTGCTGCGTACGGCATGAAGTACATTGAAACGTCAGCCCGAGATGCCATTAATGTGGAGAAAGCCTTCACAGACCTGACGAAAGACATATATGAGCTGGTTAAAAGGGGGGATATCTCCATCCAGGAGGGCTGGGAAGGGGTGAAGAGTGGATTTGTACCAAATGTGGTTCACTCTTCAGAAGAGGTTGTCAAATCAGAGAGGAGATGTTTGTGCTAGTCAGGCCTTTTGATTTCCAAAACGTGCTCTCCCATCTGAACTTGCAAGTGGTTGAAACGAGTAGAATCCTTGTGTGACTGAAGAGAACGCAACCTTCCTTTTGGATACCAAGCGAGCCTCCTTCCCAAGGGGCACTCTGACAGGTTGTAGGCAAGGGGATGGGGAAACTGGGTGCTGTGACTGGGGGACTACATTACTGCCGTGGGCCAGGCACTGTTTTGTGGCCCAGGCTGGGCAGTGTCTGCTCCATGTTGCCCTTTGGGGGCCACATGTCAAGAGCATGAGGTTTGGGGAGCCAAGCCCCAGAAAAATCCACCCACAGACGACTGTTTCTTGGTATTTCAGCTCATTCCTAGGTCATGAACAAAAAGACATTATGTAAGGGAGTGGGGGGGGAGTATATCATTGGGAACAATTAACAAATTTTTTAAAAAGACTGAGATCATCTTACTCCACGAGGTTATCCTTGTACCAAGTGTGTGTGCTGGGTTTGGCTTGGTTAAAAAAGTACTGATTATTCATTCCCGGGTGTCGGGCCCCAAAAACAAAACAATAAGTACTGATTAGCTTCTAAAGAGCTCATCTGTAAAATGAGGGCTATGGACCAGCTATTCACTGAGACACTTTCAAGAACTGGTGTTCTGGTAAAAAGGGTGTCAATAGGAAAAGGGAGGCTATTTACACACCGTTGTTACCACATTAGGAAAAAATATACTCCCTCGTGATAGAATAGCCAGCAGGGGGAAAGAAATGGTCCCATGCAACATACCCTGTAAGTAGAAGAAACACCAATCCGAACGCCATGCCCTTTTCCCTCTGACCATGCCTGGGGTTTTACTGCATTGGCGACTGCAATCTAGAGGTAAACCATGCGCCTGTCTTTCCAGTCATGGCAGCGATATGGGGATTGCCTCCAAAAAGAGAGGCGAACCATCACTCATCAATCCTGTCTTGAGTACCTGCCCAACAGGAAACGCTACAACCCTTACAAACCCATTACACTCACTTTACTTACTTAGTTGGTCATCAGAACAGGCCTGTGAGATTTCGTCCCCATTTTACGAAAGTCAGCTAAGAGGTGGGAGATTCACTTGGCCAAGGTGACTCCTAGTTCTTGTTTCACTGCATCGTCCTGCTGTCAGATGAATGAACTGTTGTTGATTTGTTCACTTTGGAAGAGATATGACTGTAAATAAATGTTCTCTACATGTTAGGATATGTTTCCTTATTGATTACAACTCAGCTATAATCCTGAGGCAACCTAGGGATGAATCAAAGGTAAAGCCCGTTCAGGTGTTACTGATAGAGAGCTTTACCCGAGGGAATAATTGCACAGCTGAAAACACATTAGAACCGTGTACGCTAGAAGTGTTCTTATCACTGAAACACAGTGGACATATTATTTGAAAGGAACCAAATACAGCAGTGGGAAGTGGGATGGGGATAAAATACTCACCTCACAATGACCTTGGCCATCCGTTTGCCCTCTCCCTATATGAGATTCTTGTCTCCCCTAGAAAGTCAGCTCAATTCTCAGGTGAACAGACAGATAACTGCATCAGAAAATTGGAATGGTTGGCCTGAGGTTTCATTATCTTCTTGAAGAGATGTGATGCTTTAAATTATTTTTTTTTGTATTGTCGCCAGTTCAGCGAGGCAAAAGCCATACTTTTCACAGTCAGAAAACAAGACTGATGAGAGTCGGACCTCTCATATTCGTGGTGATAGGAAAGCCTGAGAATGGTTACGTTTTTCTGAGATATAGTGTTCAAGTTCAGTGTGAATGTGATTGAATTTGAAAGTTTGGGGATTTACTTCAGCCAGAATAAAGAAGCCAAATAATGAAAAAGGATGGAAACAGACCACCTTGGACCAACCTGCAGCATCAACTACAAGGGAACCAATCATGATGTCTACATTCCTTTAACATGACCAGGCTTGGGTGGAGTGATTAAGTGGCCAGTTGTTGTGATGATAGACGACAAATAAAAGAGGGTGAATTGGGTTAACACAAAAGTTTATCAACGACTATACTTCATTGTGTTTAAAAGATTCTGAAAGCAAGATTATCCACTGGATAAATGAGAGTTGACTGGATTCTGTCAGTTCAAAACAAAAACTAGATACTAAACTTCTCTCCAGTTTTCTTGATGAAAATACATTATATGTATACTTTTCCCATTCCTTGCATTTTTAGGCAGGTTTTAAAATACTCAGCATAGATCCAGCAAAGGTGGCTGAGCTTAATTGCTTAAACAAGTTCTAGAAACTTTAACAATCATTTTAGTAGACTTCAGTGCTGTTGTCACTGCAGTAAGTGGGTTTTAGAAAATAAGTGTGAAAAAAAATCAGGTGTTAATACCATACTAAGGATAAAGCTTTAGAAGCTATTTTACTACATAGGCAAAGAAAAGATTAACTTGTAACAAAGACCACAACTGCATGTTGGAATAGATCGTATCATATTCCAGAATAAAATGTACTGTATACTTTTCCTCACTTTGTTGTGCACTGTAATGAAATGTGGAAAATGTTTTCTTTAGCTGTATGTGAATGAAAATATGCTTGTATTTAGTAAAATGGTTGATTACGTGACTGTGAGATTCTAAGTGTGTGTTGTAGCTATTTCCAGAATCTGTCTCTACAGCGTAGCAACCACTACCAAGGGTATCAACTAGATAGGACATATACTACGCAGCACAGTATTTACCAGTATCTCAAAGCCAAGAAGAGAATGTGATTTTTGAAAGTTGTATGATCATCATGTTGAAAGTCACAGGGAACTCACTACTACTGGGGAATCTCATATCATTTTTTGAAAAGTTATTTCTGTCAAGCCTATATCTGAATCATCGCAATTTTTAGTCAAGGATTTAAATTCTGAAACCAGGTAGCTGATTATAACTATTGTCTTCCCTGGAAAGTCATCTTTTCTCCGGCCAAATTGCCTCAGCATTTTAAGTCCTACTATGCTATGCTTTTGCATCAGGATCACGCAGTGTGGGGCTCAGTTTGGGACATAATAGTTCAGAAGATTGCTTAGGGTTTGCAGTGCATATTTTAAAAATATTTTTATTGATTTCAGTGAGGAAGGGAGAGGCAGAGAGATAGAAACACCAACGAGGAGAGATAATTATTGATTGGCTGCCTCCTGCATGCACCACACTGGGAAATGAGCCCACAACCCAGGCATGTGCCCTGACCAGGAATCAAACCGGTGACCTCTTGGTTCCTGGGTCAATGCTCATTGCTGAGCCACACCTGGCCAGGCCATAGTACATATTTAGATAAGAGTAAAAGAAGAAAATATATTTAATTCTGAGTCTGGGCATAAGTAGGTTGAGTTCGCCACAGCTTTATCATGTTTATTTATAGTCATGAGTGAATGAGGGAAGAAGAAAGAAAGGAAAGACCAATGATGCAACAGCATTTAATATAGTTTATGACTCCATTCTCCTTAAAACACTCCCCAGGACTTGATCATCTTTTCTTCCGTTATATTAATTCTCTTGGTGACTTTACTCAGTCCCATGCCTGTAAATACCATCATTAAGCCAATGAGTCCAACTAATCTCTTTGGACTCCAGACCTTTGTAACCAACTGCTCTACTCAACATTTCTATTTGAATGTCTATTAGGCATCAAAAATGTAACATATCTTCTAGTCTTCCTCCCAAATGCGTTCCTCCCGTAGCCTTCCCCTTCTCAGTAAATGGCAACTTTGTCCTCCCATGTACTCTGGCCAAAAACCTTGGAGTCACCCTACACCTCTCTTTTTCACAATTCACATTTATCTATCTCAGAGTTAAGCTTGCTCTATCTTAAAAGGATAACCAGAATCTGACAGCTTTTCCATTTTCACTGCTAACACATTAGTCTTGGCCACTATCATTTGTTGCCTGAGTTACTGTGATAGCTGGTCTCCCTGTTTCCACTCTAGTCCCCCATAGTCCATTCTCCATAAAACAGCCAGAGGAAGCCTGATAAGACATTAGGTATAGCCCTAGCCAGTCTGGCTCAGTGGATAGAGCATTGGCCTGCAGACTGAAGAGTCCCATGTTTGATTCCAGTCAAGGGCATATGCCTGGGTTGCAGGCTCAATCTCCAGTAGGGGGTGTGCAAGAGGTAGCCGCTCAATGATCCTCTCTCATTATTGACGTTTCTATCTCCTTCTCCTTTCCTCTCTGAAATCAATAAAAAATAAATATTTTAAATACATTAGTTATAAGCAATCATCTATCCATAATTCCCCAGTGGTTACCCAGTTTACTTAGCTTAGAACCCAAAATCCTCCCCAATGGCCTTCAGAAGAACCCTTAAAAAGGAATTCCATCTCCATTGCATAGCATCTGTAACCTTGTTTCTTAGCACTATTCTCTTCATCATTCTACTCCAGCTACATAGCTTACTTTCCTGTTCTTCACACATCAAGCATATTCACATCTCAAGACCTTTGTACTTGCTCTTCACTCAATCTGGAATTCTCTTTCTCCTCCATCAAGTTCTGGAACTAACAGCTTCCAAAATTTGCAAGCAGCTTTCTGATCCTAGAAAAGTTGTGGCTCCAGAAGTCCTTCCTGACAGCTCAACATAAAGTCCAACTCTTTAGTCTTCCCTGGAGAACAACAGAGTTCAGGTTATATATATAAAAAAGGTGAAGGAGCCCAACTGGTGTGGCTCAGAGGTTCAGCACTGACCTATAAACCAGAAGGTCATGGTTCGATTCCCGGTGGGCGCATGCAGGAGGCAGCCAATCAACGATTCTCTCTCCCTTCCTCTCTGAAATATATATATATATTTTTTTCTTTTTTTAATGTGAAGGAAACTTATAGGGAAGAATGGAAAATCTGGAAAGCACAGTTCCACAGGAAGGAGTGGACAATAGTATCACAATGCAGCAGTGGGTTCATAAAGATGAGGACTAAAATATAAGGTGCCCTCCCCAAAATGTGTACACACCCTTTGAACAATTATAAAGGCAGTGTTTATTAAAGTACATTTCATTTTTAAAATGAAGCTATCAGCTGTTAAATTTTTTTTGGGGGGGGGGCATACTGTATCTCCATAGGATTTGAGGGAGCATGAAGTCATGAGTGACCTTGGCCAGCATAGTACTGGTAGAATGATTTCTTCCTACTCCAAGCCTCTCAGGAATCAGTGTTTTCAGAGTTGTTGGAGGCCTGACTTTTCTCACTCTCCGTCCTCTCCTCTCCCTAGGCAATCTCACATGCTCTCATGACCCGAGTTACTGTCTTCGCATTGATGACTCCTAAATGAAGGGCTCTAGCAATTTTCTGAGCATTATACCAATTCAGCCAACTTGCCTACTAAACACCTCCACAAATTCCTCCAACTCAACATCTCCAATATTGAAATCAACATCTATCAAAATGTGCTCCTTCCACCCCAGTCTTTCTCATCTCCATGAATAACACCACCACCCAACCCTCTGTTCAACACAGAAACTTAAGTTATCCTAAATCCCTCACTTCCTCTCATTCCTCATATCAAATCCATCATCAAACACTGTCAGCTTTATGAACCACCTGGCCAGGTGGTTCAATTGGTTGGCGCATTTCCCTGTATACCAAAAGGTTACAGAATCAATTCTTGATCAGGACATATACCTACATTGCGGGTGTAATCCCTGGTTGGGGGGGGGAGGGTCACATATGGGAGGCAACAGATCAATGTTTCCCTCTCATATCTATCTATCTCTCTCTCTCTCTCTCTCTCTCTCTCTCTCTCTCTCTCTCTCTCTCGCTAAAATCAACTTTTGAAAAACATATCCTCAGGAGAGGATTTTAAAAATAGCCATTTTTCTTTATCTCCATTGCCATCACCTTTGTCCAAGCCACTATCAACTCTTTCCTAAACTACTTCAATTTCTTCTTAATTGGTCTTCCCACTTCTACCTTTATTCCCATGATACATTTTCAACATAACAACCAGAATAATCTTTTCAAAACAGAAATAAGATTAAGTCAGTCCCCTGCAGAAAACCCACCAATGGTTTCTCATCACATTTAGAACAAAATCAAAATAAACTTTACGTTTCTTTTTTATTTTTTTATTCTTCTTATTTTTTGGTTAATCCTCACTGGAGGATATTTTTCCATTAATTTTTAGAGTAAAAAGGGGGGAGGGGTGGAGAGACAGAGAAATAGCAATGTGAGAGAGAGAGACACATCCATTAGTTGCCTCCCACATGCACCAAGGTGGGGATCCAGCCTGCAACTGAGGTACATGCCACTGACCAGAATAGAATCTGAGACCCTTCAGTCTGTGGGCCAATGCTCTATCCACTAAGCAAAACTGGCTATGACTAAACCTTACATTTCTTTTTTTTTTTAAATATATTTTATTGATTTTTCACAGAGAGGAAGGGAGAGAGAGAGCCAGAAACATCGATGAGAGAGAGTCATCGATCAGTCGCCTCCTGCACAGCCCCCACTGGGGATGTGCCCACAACCAAAATACATACCCTTGACCGGAATCAAACCTGGGACCTTTCAGTCCACAGACCGACACTCTATTCACTGAGCCAAACCGGTTTCAGCTGAACCTTACATTTCTTAACATGAGAACAAGGCCATGTATAATCTGGCTTCTGCCTACATCTCCAATTATAAGCTCCACGAAAGCAAGAATCTTCATCTTGTTCACCAGTATTTCTGCAACTTATCAAATAGATATATGCTTGAATAATCAAATTTTTGAATGAATAATTGTATTATTGCCCTACTTTCATCCAATGACCCTGTTACTTCACTTCAAATATAAAATACACACACGGTCCTATCCTGAAGCATTACCAAATGTTATACAGCCTCTAAAATTCCATTCTGACTACAAGCTCTGTTTTTCCATTCTATCCCATGAACCATGTTTGAAACTTCCTTAAGATCGCCAGAACTACCAAAACTGGTTTGGCTCAGTGGATGGAGTGTCAGCCTATGGCCTGAAAGGTCCCAGGTTCGATTCCGGTCAAGGGCATGTACCTTGGTTGCGGGCACTTCCCCAGTGGAGGGCATGCAGGAGGTGGCTGATCAATGTTTCTCTCTCATCGATGTTTCTAGCTCTCTATCCCTCTCCCTTCCTCTCTGTAAAAATTTAATAAAATATATTTTTAAAAAAGATCACCAGAACTGTATGGCTCAGTGGTAGAGCATTGACCTAGGAACCAGGAGGTCATGGTTTGATTCCCATTCAGGGCACATGCCTGGGTTTTAGGCTTGATCCCCAGTGTGGAGCATACAGGAGGCAGCAGATCAGTAACTCTTTCTCATCATTGGTGTTTCTCTCTCCCTCTCCCCTCCTCTCTTAAATCAATAAAAGTATATTTTTTTAAAAAGAAACTTCCTTAAGATCTTCAGGCAATCAACTACTACTGTTGCCAGTCTACCATTGTACCCCTGGACTTTGTTTCCCTCCCTCTTTATTTTCTTTAAAATATATTTTTATTGCCAAAACCAGTTTTACTCAGTGAATAGAGCGTCAGTCTGCGAACTGAAGGGCCCCAGATTCGATTCCAATCAGGGGCATGTACCTTGGTTGCCAGCACATCCCTAGTGGGGAGTGTGCAGAAGGCAGCTGATAGATGTTTCTCTCTCATCGATGTTTCTGGCTCTCTGTCCCTCTCCCTTCCTCTCTGTGAAAGGGAGAGAAGGGAGAGGGAGAGAGAGAGAGAGAAACATCAATGATGAGAGAGAATCATTGATCAGCTGCCTCCTGCACATCCTCTACTGGGGATCATGCCCACAACCCAGACATGTGCCCTTGACCAGAATCAAACCCAGGACCTTTCAGTCCACAGCCTGACGCTCTATCCACTGAGCCAAACCAGCTAGGCCCCTCCCTCTTTTCTGGCTCTTGTGGTCAACTGCATTCAAGCCATCAGTTCCTAAAGAAAATGATTGTTTAAAGTTTGTTCTGCTTCCTTCCAGATTCCTTTTTGTTTTTCAAATGGTTATTTAATACAGTGGTTAAGTGTGTGAATTTTGGAGTAAGACAAACATCGTTTCAAATTCTGACTCTACCAGTTAACGTATATGTGATTCAATCTCTGAGTCTCAGTTTACACATATATTAAGTTAGATAATAAGAGAATTTAACATTCTGTCAAGAACATTATTTTTGTTTCAGCTGACAATTTATCAGAGTGGGTTCAGGTCACATGTTCCAACCTGGCCTCTATGGGCTGCTGTTCCTCTGCTGGTTCAGTTTTCAAAGCCTTTGCCTCTGATCTTTCCTGTGTTCATGCACCACCCAGTGGCCAGTTGGAAAATTGGGCGGTGGTCACCCTTTTTGTTCAGTTCTGGAAGTCTTTAGTATGCTAGTTAGGAACATGTAGGGAACCTAGGAGTTGGTAATCACCATTATGGGGTTGCTTTCCAGAGCTCCTCCTTCTCGGTGTCTCACCCCAGTACTCACCAGTTCCCTTGATCTTCCCTTTTCTTTGCTCTGGCCAGAAATCCCAACCAAGTTGGGATACTATTGAAAGTAGAAGGGGCCACCTAATAATCAATTTGTTAACTGCAGGTAAAAATCAGAACTACCCCTGACTGGCTGGCGTGGCTCAGTGGTTGATCATTAACCTATGAACTAAGAGGTTACACCACAGTTCGATTCCTGGTCAGGGCACATGCCTGGGTTGTAGGCTCGATCCCCAGTGGGAGGTGTGCAGGAGAGAGCTGGTCAATGATTGTCTCTCATCATTGATGTTTCTGTCTATCCTTCTCCCCCTCTGAAGTCAATATATATTTTTTAAAAATCAGAACTTCCCCTGGCAAACCATGGCACACAGAGTTAACTGTTAAGGAGTAATTAAAGCAAGGATCTTATCTAATAAAAGGGTAATATGCAAACTAACCATCACTCCATCACAAAGATGGCAGTGCCTATAGCACAAGATGGCAGCACCCAGTCCCCTCAGCATCACCAGAGTCCTCCATTCCTGGGGGGCTGCCGCTGAGAGCAGGCAGAGTGAGCAGCCTGGCAAATGCTTGCTTTGTTGCCACGTGACTGAGGGCCTCTGGGCAGCGGGCACTGAGTGGCCATGGTGGGAGGCTTGCTTCATCGTCGCAGTGATGCCCTGGCCACGGAGGGCCTCTGGGGGACAGGAAGGCCAGCCTGCAGACTCTGCCGCCGAGTACAAGCCCTGAGAGTAGACGGCGGGCCCACCTCCCATGGAAGCAGCTCGACTCCTTCCTGGCACCTATGCTCATTTCTGCCTCCCGAGGAAGCCACACAGCTCTCTTGGAAGCAGCAGGCAGCCTACTGTGTGTGATATCACCCGATGAACTACTAGTGTTGAATAAGAATATGCATTGGTGTGGGGGAGGATAATAATTGCAAAAGTTCATATGAAGCTTATTTATTATTTTTTCTTTATATTTTTATTGACTTCAGAGAGGAAGGGAGAGAGAGAGAGAAACATCAGTGATGAGAGAGAATCACTGATCAGCTGCCTCCTGCACGCCCCCTACCGGGGATCGAGCCCACAACCTCGGGCATGTACCCCTGACCAGAATCGAAACCAGGACCCTTCAGTCCGCAGGCTGACACTCTATCCACTGAGCCAAACCAGCTAGGGCTGAAGCTTAATTTGTGAAGTTACATTTGAGTGGCAACCTCACAACCTATCTGTAGATTTCTAGGATGCACTTTTCAGAGAAAGAGAACAAGTGGAAAAGTCCTGAGATAGGAGCAAAACGAGTTCATTCCAGGAAGAGCAAAGAGACAGGTGTGCTGGAGCCAAATGTAGAAGGGGAAGACTGTTAAGGGGTAAAATAAATAAATAAACAAACAAACAAACAAATAAATAAATAGATTGGAAGCCATCTTATGCAAATGAATTTAGAAAGGGAGTGGGGGACTCAGATTGGGTAGCATTTTATAGACCATTTTAAGGACGGTGTCTTGATCTAAGTGATATGAGAGGCACTAGGAAGTTTTGAGCAAGAGACACCTGCTCTGACTTACATTGTACCAAGATCCCTCTCCTCTGGCTTCTTTGGAGCAGCAGTCGGCAACCTTTTGGAACTCACGAACCACCAGTGGTCTGCGGACCACCGGTTGGTGATCGCTGCTTTAGAGTATGGACTGCAGGCCCTGGCCAGTTTGGCTCAGTGGATAGAGTGTTGGCCTGCAAACTGAAGGGTCCCCGGTTCCATTCCCGTCCAGGGCATGAACCTGGGACGCAGGCTCGATCCCTAACCCTGGTCCAGGCGAGTGTAAGAGGCAACCAATTGATGTATTTCTCTCACATTAATGTTTCTCTCTATCTCTCCCCCTACCTTCCACTCTCTCTAAAAATCAATGGAAAAATATCCTCAGGTAAGGATTTCTTTAAAAGTTAAAATAGAGGATGGACTGAAGGAGGACAAAGGTGGAAGCAGGGAGCAGTCAGGAGGTGTTGTCATGAGCCAGGGAAGACATGTTGGTGACTTGGACAAGGGTGGTAGCTAAGTGCATAGCAACTATTAAGGGTTTGTGTTCCCCAAGAAACTATGTTGAAGTCTTAACCCTTAGTACCCGTGAATACGATTTTATTTGGAAATAGAGTCTTTGCATTTGGAAATAATTAGGATGAGGTCATACTAGAGTAGGGTAGACCCCTAGTCCAAATGACTAGTGTCCTTATAAAAAGGGGGCATTTGCAAGTGTGGCTCAGTTGTTAAGCATCAACCTATGAACCAAGAGGTCTCAATTCAATTCCCAGTCAAGGTGCTTGATCCCCAGTGTGGGGCATGCAGGAGGCAGCCGATCCATGATTCTCTCTCATCATTTCTCTCTCTCTTTCCTTCTCCCTTCCTCTCTGAAATCAATTACATATATATATATATATATATATATATATA